>QLPA01000577.1:0-20831 GCA_003313945.1 Lactifluus pinguis
ACGCGTAGCCGTGAGATTGCGTGTTGGTGTCGGGGAAATTGGGACATTGTTTGAGTGTTGGCGGGTATTCGGAGTCGTACCAGCCACCGGGGGCGTGAGCATGCTGTGCGTGGGGTCCTGCGGGTTTGGTGTCTCGTCCTCTGGCCTCACAACAGCTCAGGACGTCAAGCAAAGGAGCCAATCAGGTGCTACATACCATTAATAACCTCCTTTGCATTCCCTCCTTGGAACACTTCCAGCAGCTGAACTAAAACCATGTGACCTTCCTCGGAGATGAGGTCCTTGAACTCTTGCAGCATGTCTTCGATCTTGCTCTCTTTAAATATTTTTTTAACGAATTTCTCTACAGAACGTCGATAAACGGTAAACACTACAAGATAGATCTGCTTACTGAAAAGGCCCTGCTTTATCTCTTTTGTTGCTAGAGCAAGCACCGAGAGTATTTTCATCATGATCTGAACGATGATATCGGTCATCGAAGGTGTCAACCGGATCCTGGAATAAACCTCGAGTCGTTTGAGGAAATTGCCGATTCGCTCAAAGACCTGAACAAGTGCATCGTAACTTGTACTAACACCGGAAGCTGCCTAATTGACCGGATGTGACGACGATCCAATCGCAAGTAAAGGAGTTACATACGTCGAGGAGGACATTGATGCCGACAAAGATTGCTTTTGCAGGTGGAAATGGTACCTTGGGTAGAAGCGTAAAATTACAATAATAGAGGAATCCAAGGGTGGTGCTCACAAGAGTAAGGGCACTGCAAAGGGTGTCAGAGAACGTGTGGAGGAATCGGAATACAGGGCCAAGGCAGTTGATCAATCTGCGATGTTCGTTCCTATAAGTTTCGAATGCTTTTGCTCTGTCTTGTAGTAACTTAGAAACAGCTTCGACAGAGCTACAGCTGTGAAACTGGTTATTAAATGGGTTCTTTGTGAGATCTATCTCTGTCTGCTTGGCATAGTCGGACAAGGCCTTGGAGATCAACTGAAAGCTTGAAGAGGAAGTTGTCGTGGAAGACATGTTGGCGTGGTCACGGGGATGGTACAGGCAGAAGTATGGCAGGGTTCGTTTGGTAACTATTGCGTCGACACATACTAATTTGACTTCATTTTTTTTCATTAAACCCGCCCAACTTCCTGGAGCCCACCAGCTAGCGCGATCATACCAAATTCCAAGCTCGGCGCCTTTGGTATGATCTGCTCTTTGACATACTTTGCTACGTCCACTACCTGTATACCATTAGTGCAGCAGAGATGAAGATCAAGCTGGGATGGCGATTCAAAGATAATATATCGCCCAGTTGACAAACGTGTGCCAGGCATTTCACAGAGGTGAGTAATAACGTGGATGCGATCGAAAAGTGAACAGCAGTGGGTAGGCCCTCGGATGATCGATGCTTCATTCCCATGGGCGGTGGCGGTGTCCTTGGCCAAAGTGGGCGCAGACCTATACCCAACCTGGAGATCCACTAGTAGAGCGGAGGTGTCCACTCCAGGCGCCGATGCAACGCCACCGTGACATAGTACACTGCAACTGGCGATAACTCGTCCTCTTCCCTTCCTGCCATTGTCTCAGCCTCTCTCAGCTCCTCCTTCCAAGCCTCCTTTCTTCTTATCTGTATTCATTCAACGAAGAAACCTTTATACTTTGGATGCCTCTGACACAGGAACACACCCAGGCTGTCCCATATCCGTATGCCAAAGTCTCTTGCCGGATGTTTTCATTTCAATATTTGCTCATATAACCGTCTTTGAACAGTCCTCTGGTCAGTGAAACGAGACGGAGTCCTCTCCAGCTTGAGGTCACTGGTGCGTATTTGGTGATACGGCTCTGATAAGCACTGAATTCATTTCACCTGTCAGTCCTTGGAGCGCACAATCTTCCTCTTCTCAAGACCCGCCTTGGAAAAGAAAGGCAATTTTACGTCACTGTAACTTATGGGACAAGAACGTGGTATTCACCGTCTATGCGGAGGGTGGGACAACGTGTGGAGTGGAGCGAGAATGTCGACACCTTGTGGGAAATGTTGTGTTTTTATTTTTATTTACGACTGACCTTATCGCAGTGCTGTACGACCGCTCTCAAGAATTACAGTTTCTCTTTACGCAAAGAACACCCTCCACAAAGACATCCTTATTGGAAGGAAGGACATTACCTGCGAACCTCAACATGGTTCGTTTTGTTTTTCTTAAGAGCTCTTATGTCTCTGGCTGAGCATCCTACATGTAGAACTTGACGTTATTTTGGACTGTGCTGACGAAAATGTTGAACATCAAACCGAGCCGGCCACATTCTTAACGATCACTATGACAGCGAAAAACCAGACGGAGATGTCAGGTGCTGCTCTCAGTTCCGCTGAAAAGGCTATCGATATGATGGAGACATGGAGCAGCGCTGTCGATGTTATGAAGCAAGTGATGGATGCTGTCGGTTCAATCGCAGCAGTATGCCCAATACCATTTTGGGTGTCCTTCGCTGAGCTAACTGGTATTCTTCAGTTGCAACCCCATGCAAATCTAGCATGGAGTCTGCTCTCAAAGATCCCCGAGGTGCGTCTTATTGCATTGTCGTGGGATACGGTAAATTCACAATATATTTTTTACCTCGCTGCCAGACTTGGCTACAGCAGGTTCAGCGTGATCAAAACGTCCGAGCACTATTCGTGGCGATACGTGATGCGTTTGAATTTTCAAAGGATGCCGACTCTTTGAGGAACATCAATCCGGAATCTAGGCAAGCAAAAATCCTCGAAGAAATGCTTCAGTGCGTCTTGGAAATCGGAAATTTGATCAAACTATATGCAAAGCATGTCCAGTTCAGTAAGTCGTGACTCGGACCTCCCGCCTTGGTGATTATAAACGTGTAATTGGTAGGAACGCGGACTTGGCGCAATATCCTCGGACAAGTTGACGAGGAAATAAAACAGTACCGTGCCACACTCATTCGACTGCGGGATGATTTTCTTGCGCGTGCTATTGTCACCGCTGAGGTTGCTGTGCTTGGAGTGCAAAACGATGTGAGTAATACTACGCCAGCCAATAAGATTCATCCGATTCATCGGGGTAACTTCATAGCTAAGGGCGATGTCGACCCAAGTATTAGAAGCCGGTGTGTGATTCTGGTGATCATAAGACCTTCGGATCGTCGATCTGACAAGGCGCACACAGAATTGGGCGTGATAATCAGAGAACTGCCTTACAAAGGAGGCTGGCGACTTGGCAATAAGCATCGCTGTCTTCCAGGCACACGGGAAGATTTCCTGGCCTATATCATCAAATGGGTCGAGAATCCGGAATCCGAACTTGGTCTCGTGCTACTTGGCCAGGCAGGCACTGGAAAATCTTCTATCGTACACGAGGTCGCACGTCGTTTCGAAAACAAGTATCTCGGCTCTTACTTCACTTTTCTCCGAAAAGAGCAGTCGAAAGATGAGGCTTACCAATTCTTCACAACACTTGCCCGGGATCTTTCATATCACAATCCGGCATTCAAACTCGCTCTTGGGAAAGTCCTCAAGAATAATCCTCTTCTTTGCGGCACCCGAGACTATCTTACACTTTTCGAATGCCTCCTTCTTGAACCACTCAAGCACGTGGAACTTCGTGATCCAATTCTTATCATCATCGATGCATTGGATGAGAGTGGAGATGCAATTGGTAGAAATGGATTGCATATGTTCCTTTCTCAACATCTTTCTGACCTCCCATCGAACTTCCGCGTGCTCATCACATCAAGGCCGGAAGATGGTATCGAAGCCGCGTTTTCAAAAGCGTCATCTGTCAGCGCGCTCTACATGGATGATCCGAAACTGGCTGCGAAGACGGAGCAAGACATTTGCTTGTATGTCCGGAACGAGCTTCCTCCAGAGGTGTTTAAAGACTATGGTACAAAACTGGCAAAAGCAGCAGAGGGCTTGTTCCAGTGGGCAGCCGTTGCATGTGGATTCATAAATAGCCCTCCTGCTAGTTTTGGATTCAGCAAGAAAAAGTGCCTACAGTGCTTGTTGGGACACTCGAGAGATCACAATGGACAAGATCCTCTGGACAAATTATATGAAGAAGTTCTCGAAGGGTACTTCAAACCACACGAAGCACAGGTCCTATTTCGGTCGGTGATGGGACATCTTTTTGCTGCGATTAAACCCCTCTCCCTTCATTCATTAACCGTTCTGCGACGACATGCCCCCATTGATAACCCCGAGGATTCTGATCCTGCTCTTGAAATGCTGCGTCACCTTGGCTCACTGCTGAGTAACGTGACTTCATCCTCACCCGACGATGCACGACCCATCGTTCCTCTGCATACCTCATTTCGTGACTTCCTGACGAATAAGAAGAGTGACGTTTTTTATGTGGACCTTGGGGAAGCCCATCATCAGTTGGCACATTCGTGCCTTAATTTAATGCTGGGTAATCTCAAGTTCAACATATGCAAACTCGAGTCATCATATCTTGCCAACGGCGACATCCCAGACTTGGAATCTCGAATTGCCGAGCATATTCCGCCCCCTCTATCGTATGCCTCCGTTTTTTGGGGCAATCACTTAGAACACGTTACTTTCGAACACGATCTATTCATGAAACTTCGATCGCTGTTCGAGACCAAGTTTCTGTTTTGGCTAGAAATGCTTAGCATCAAGACAAGTGTAGGCACTGCTTCACCAGCGTTATCCGCTCTGAAGAAATGGTTGCGACCCGGCAGGCAGAAGGTAAGACGAATCTATAATTGGGTACGACATGTATTGACTATTTGCGTCAAGTCATGGCCATCTAAAATTGAAGTGGAGAACCTGTTAGCATTAGTGAACGATGCATCCACTTTCGTGCGGTATTTCGGGACAGCGATAGCAAGAAGTGCCCCACATATCTACGTCTCTGCTTTGCCCTTCGCGCCTACCTCTTCTCATATCCTGAAGAATTACATCCACCTATTTCCTCAGACCTTGTCCTTGGAACGCGGGCGTTTGTCTCATTGGCCAGCGTTGGAAATGGCGATTGAGGTACATACCGGGACGGTCGAGTCGGTTGCATTCTCGCCTGATGGCCAGCGGATAGCCTCGGCCTCGCGAGATAACACTATTTGCGTATTCGATGCCACAACGGGGGAGGTAGTTGCGGGCCCATTTACTGGACACAGCGATTGGGTCCACTCGGTCGCATTCTCGCCGGATGGGGAGCGCATCGCCTCGGCCTCTGATGATTGCACGATTCTTGTGTGGGATGCCACAACGGGAGGGACCATAGCGGGACCGTTTACTGGTCACACCGGTGGTATCAACTCTGTTGCATTCTCACCGGACGGGCAACGTATAGCTTCGGCCTCTGACGATTACTCGATTCGTGTGTGGGATGCCGCAACAGGAGAGATTGTAGTGAGTCCATTTACTGGACATACCTATAGTGTCCTTTCTGTTGCGTACTCGCCGGACGGGCGTCGCGTCGCGTCGGCCTCAGCAGATCACACGATTCGCGTATGGGATGTCGAAACGGGAGAGCTCGCAGCAGGCCCGTTTACTGGACATACCGGTTCGGTGACATCTGTTGCGTTCTCCCCAGATGGGCAGCACGTAGCCTCGGCCTCGTACGATCGCACGATTCGCGTGTGGCATGCCTCAACCGGACAGGTCACAGCAGGTCCATTCATTGGGCACACCGCACGTGTTTACTCCGTTGCATTCTCGCCTCATGGGCGGCGCATTGCCTCAGCCTCAGGAGATGCTACGATCCGCGTTTGGGATGCCACGAGAGGGGAAGTTATAGCGGGTCCATTTACTGGGCACACCAATTGGATTACATCGGTTGCATTTTCTCCAGACGGGCAGCGCATTGCCTCGGGCTCAAAGGATTTCACGGTTCGCATCTGGGGTGCCACAAAGGGAGAGCCCGTAGTGGACCGGTTTACTGGACATACCAATTCGATCAACTCTATTACATTCTCGCCAGACGGGAAGCGCGTTGCCTCAGCTTCGGGAGATCACAAAATTTGCGTATGGGATGCCGTAACGGGAGATATCGCAGTGGGCCCATTCACTGGACACACCAATTGGGTCTTCTCTGTTGCATTTTCGCCAGACGGGCGGCGCATTGCCTCTGGTTCGGACGATTGCACGATTCGCGTGTGGGATGCTGTAACCGGAATTGCCGTAGCGGGCCCGTTTTCCGGAAACACCGCTTGTGTCAGATCTATTTCATTCTCACCAGACGGGCAGCGCATAGCTTCAACCTCGGCAGATAAAACGATTTGCGTATTAGATGCCACGACGGGAAAGATCATAGCGGGCCCATTCACTGGACACGACGAGGAAGTCTGCTGTGTTACATTCTCGCCAGATGGGGAGCGCATTGCTTCGGCCTCGGAAGATCTCACAATTCGCGTGTGGAATGCCACGACGGGAAAGGCCATAGCAGGTCCATTTACTGAACGCGCTGGTACAATCTTTTCCATTGCATTCTCTCCGAATGGGGAGCGCATCGTTTCGGCTTCAATAGAAGGCTCGATTCACGTGCGGGATGCGGCAACGGGTGAGATTGTAGCAGGCCAGTTTACTGGACACACCGACTCTGTCTTTTCTGTTGCATTCTCGCCGGACGGGCAGCGCGTTGCCTCGGCCTCAGCGGATCTCACGGTTCGCGTGTGGGATGCTTCAACAGGAGAGCTCGTAGCAGGCCCGTTTACTGGACACACCGATTGGGTCTCCTCTATTGCATTCTCCCCAGACGGGCAGCGCATTGCCTCTGCCTCTGCAGATCTCACGATTCGCGTTTGGGAGGCCACAACAGGAGGGCACCTAGCAGGCCCGTCTACTGGACCTCTCGAATCGACCGTATCATCGCTGGCCAGGCAGCTCATCGCATCAGCCCCGCCAAATCGCGTGATTTGTGTGAAGGGGAGAACAGATGATACTGACAAGACATATTTTATTGACAATCTCCCAATCAATAGTGATGGTTGGATCTGTGGAGAAGAGGGGGAGCTTCTTTTATGGATTCCCCGAGTTCACCGACCATATCTTTATAGATCTAACACTGCCTGGATTGCCGGTAGATATTATACTCAGCTTGACCTTTCAAAGTTTGTCCATGGATTAGATTGGGTTACAGTATGTGTTCACAGGTCATTTAAACAGAGCTAGTTTTACAGCTACATACGTAAGTCTTGGTTGTATGTTATCCTGTATTCTGAAACGATTATTATAACATCGACAAATCTTTCTGAATCATTATATCATTTACATGGTTACTTTTTGGAGAGTTGACCTTGATATTATGACTTGAATCACATACAGGTCAAATGAAACCCGAGATGGCAACGATCAAGTCGTGCTGTTGTGGCGATCGCTCTCATTTTACCCAATATTTCGCCCGTATGTTTCAAGGGAGACCTGAGCTCCCGAGGTCATCACCCTTTTCGACTCGTCTCTTCTCGCTCATCTTGAAATGACTTCACGCGCATGCCTAGACCGACCGACCAGACAAGGATGTCTGGGAGAATGCTCGGAGATAAAGAGGGGAAGTGATCGAAAACGGAACATCCACGTATGCCATTGCTTCGAGACCAGTATCACTTGGCTTAACGTTTGTGTGCCAAACGAGCTGATCCACGCAGTTATATACCCCGAAGTCGTTCAGACCAGAATCCAAGACAAATTTTAGCTGGTGGGTGGTCAGCAAAACGGGGCTGTATCATGATGAAACGAGCTCAACTAAAATACCGAGAACTGACCTGGAAAATTGGGAGCCTGTTCAACAACTTGCTCTCGCATTGATTCATTTTCCTGAGGATACTTTGTGAGCAGCGGGATAGTCTTCAGTATTCAGGTCCCCTGGCCTTTCCGTATTCTCAGAGCGTGTCCCTAATTCCCATGGAGGTCGCTTATCTCAAAATCATCCTGGGAAGAAATAAAGTGTCTGGATCACAATCATCGCGGTATCCACCAATCGGCTTCGATGATATTCCCAGCTACAGTCAAAGTCAAGCTATTGAGACAACTCGTCACTGAGAACTTGGTGGCGATTTGCCAAAATGGAGGCAGCACGAGAGTGCAGGAGGAAAAAGCCTCAATCGCACGGTAGCCTAGGAACAGTCTAGTTCTCTGATCTGCACTCATTAAGGTACTCGTCGCTATTACGAAATTAGATATTTGCGCAACGCTAGAACAGGCCGCGCGTATCAGACCGGTAAATGTGCCGATTATTGCTAACATTTCAGCCTCGGCCCGAGAGCGCACGGGAAGTACCTACTGCGGCATGAGACCTGAAAGCGATGTGGCGTCAAGGCCCAGCCATAGATGTCGCGCCCACCAAATTGGGTATGAGATGAATGACTATCATGCATAACAGTAGATGGCCAGGCGTCGGTAAAATACGATCATTTTTTAAGGTTTTGATCACCATGGGAGGGGCAAATTTAAACTTGAGCACGTGGGTAACGAGTACATAATGGCGCTGGCACGCGGATGAGTGAGTTTGTTGCGCGCAGTTGCTTGCTTGTCATGTTTTCCACCTCGTACAATTTTACCACCGCTTCGTTAAAACATCCAGATCATCCTATTTTCCACGCTCACCCTTTATATTACTCTGACTCGCACTCTCTCATTCCACTCTTTTCAGATCCTCTCCTTGCAGTCTTTGCTCCTCTTGCCGCATACTGGCTCGTCTCTCTACTCTTCCATCTCTTTGACATCTCCAACTGGACATGGCTCCAAAACTACCGCATACACGACTCTGCAGAAGTCGCCTCTCGTAACCGCGCCACGCGCCGCGAAGTCCTTTTCGCCGTGCTTTTTCAGCAGGCTCTTCAGACCGCCCTCGGGTATATGTGGCTCTCTGAAGCACCAGAGCGTGCAGACCACGTCGCGGCGATGCGCACCATCGCGCGATTCCTATCGTTCCCTTCCGTGTTTGGCGTGCCCTCGCCCATCCAAAGCGCGGCCCCGCGATTAGCCTACCTCCTCTACTGGTGGTTCATCCCTGCCACCCAGCTACTCGTCGCCATGTAAGTCCTCATCCCTCCTCATCACCCTCAAACTCCTCACAATTGAAAACTAAAAAACAATCCATTCTATTTCCCCCCCTATCTCCTGTAGGGTCGTGCTCGATACCTGGCAGTACTTCCTGCACCGCGCGATGCACATAAACAAGTTCCTCTTTAAGCACCTGCACTCGGTCCACCACCGGCTCTACGTTCCGTACGCCTTTGGGGCGCTGTACAACCACCCTATGGAAGGGTTCATTCTCGACTCGCTGGGTGCGGTGCTCTCCGAGGCCATCGCGCACCTCTCAATTCGCCAGGCGATGCTCTTCTTCGTCCTCTCCACCTGCAAGACCGTTGACGACCACTGTGGCTACCGCCTCCCGTTTGACCCCTTTCAAATGCTGAGCGGCAACACGGCCGACTACCACGACATCCACCATCAGATCATTGGCATCAAATCCAACTTTTCTCAGCCCTGGTTCATCCACTGGGACGTCATCCTCGGTACCCGAATGACGCGTCGGGACATCGATGAACGTCGCCCCAAAGTCAAGGCTCTGTAGGGCTCCCATCTCGATTTGTAAACATCCGGTATCCGTTCGTCAGTCTCTCTTCGCTCTTGGTACTCCTTTCTCCACCCGCGATTCATCCATATCCCTTTTATGTACATATAACTTACCTTTCTTTAACTATCTCCTGTGGATTATTTTGTTTGTTAGGAGAGTGGGGTCACACTCGGCACGTTACCGGTCTGATATGCGCGGCCTGTTCAAGCGTTGCGCAAACATTCTAATTTCGTAATAGCGACGAGTATTAATATATGCGTATACATATCTCCAGAGCGGTGGTTGTGATGGTGGTGCGAAGACTGTCGTGTGAGTATGCTTGCAACAAAACAAGATGCGATGCAGGTTCGATGCAAAAACGTTTTTGGAGGCAAGTTCCATGAGAGCGGTGGTAATAGTAGTAGTGTTGGCCAGACCGGGCCAGGTCATAAATATGCGCGCCCTGATCGACGCGCCATCTAATAATGGTTATCCCGCATCATCAACTACGATCCTCAAAGCAAAAAAAATATGGAGTACCCACCTCGATGACCTTCCAGCCTCCCGTGAGCTCGTTCTCGAGCTCGCCCTCCACGCGCGTGACGACTGCCGCATAGTTGCACTGCTCGACGCGGTTTTCGGCGCCGATGACGACGTCGCGCGTCTTACGATCGCGGAAGAGGAGGACCTCTTGCGTCGTGAACGTGATCACGAACACGGGCGTTTCGTCTTCCAGGAAGCGTCCCGTGCTCACGTCCACCTGTCGTATGTCGAGCACTTTCGAGTCGGACATCAAACCCTGTTTTAGATACTGTTCCATAGTCGCCCAGAGCACGTTGTAAGTCTACAAACCAAACCATACGACCATCTTTCGCGTCAGAAACAAGGAGGGGGGAGAGAGCAACGACGAACCGCTTCGGAGCACCACGATTTCAGTCCCTCGTTATCTGCGCTCAGGTAGGCGTCTACGACTTCGGGAACGATGTATTCGCGAAGTTCGCGCTCGAATGCTTCCATCGAGAAGCTCGGGTCGAGAATCTTCATGCTCCGCATCACCCGCGCCGTCTCGTTCTCGTCGAACCACGACGCGACGGTCGACGTGACCGAGCGAACCGAGGACACGACCGGATTCTCCGATTCCTGATACGCTTCGTGTAGCTCGGAAAACTTGCGCAGGATCGGGTTGGTCTCCTTGATCTGTTGCCAGCGCTCTTGACGCGGAGAAGAGGCATGCAAGATGAGGGCCTCACCCGCCCTGCCAAACGCGAAAAAAGAAAAAAAAAAGGTTAGAGGTTACAGTCGCCAAGCTTTCCTAAACGTACTCGGGGTTGGCGACCACGCGCGCCTTGATGCGGCCCTCCTTACCTGCCTTGGCAAGCCGCAACTGTCGCCGGGCCCTTCGTGCCTCCTTTTCCTCGAACCCGGCATGCTTGGCGGTTCCCGAATCGTCAAGCGCGTCGACGAGCGTTTCTGCGAGTGTTTTGTATGCAGCGGTGTTACGGATGGGCTCTGTCGTAGAGGCAATAGTGGAAGATACAGCCGCAGTTGCCCTCGATATCTGAGCGAAAAAGAAAAAAACACCCCCCCGTGAATGATGAGCTCGTCTCGTACGGCAGGGTACGAATCGGACACGTACCGCACGAGCAAGCTCGCTCTCTTCCATTGTCCTGAGAGCTTCGGAGACCGCGTCGCCAACTTTGACACCGCGCTTTTTGAGTTCTTCAGCTGCGGCACGCAACCGGGGATTCTCTTTTATACTAGAAGTGAGCTAGGATAAAAAATCAGCAAAATCATATTTCCACGCCGAATGGTCTGGGGGAAGATCGGGGAAAAAAATACAACGCACCCTGGCACGCTCGTAAGCAGCCCTTGCCTTTTTCATCGTCTCCGAGTCCTGGAACTTGTCCACGTCACCCTGAAGCTGCTTCACATTCTCCTGCAACTCCCTGTTCTTCCGCAGCTCGTCTCTCAACACGTCTACGAACGTCTGAAACGGCGATTTGGGCAGTTCGTCATATTGACGAGAAGAGGAGTGGAAGGGCGCGATAGCGCCTGCTGCAGGGCGGTAGCGGAGAGGGGTGAGTGCATTGGAACGAGATGCGTTTGTAGCTAGACGGAATGCGGAGGATGATGTGGGGATGGAACGACGGAGGTGACGAGGGAGCATTACAACCAAGTCCGTGTCAGTCGCTTTTCCGCGATCCGCTGAAATTTCGTGCAGCTCACGGCCCGCACAGCCGGTCTGCCTCCCAACTGCCTGACCCCAGACCTCCGAGCGAGTTTCCTTTGTGCTATTTAAAACAGGACATACGTGCGCGGAGTTTCCTATTGCGACTTTGTTTTCATGTGGACAAGGTGCATTCTCCAACCTGCGGGAGTAGTATATCATGATAAACGCGTGGAGCTGGTTATTAATAATTTCCTTGGGCCCCTTGCAGTGGCCAAGCATATGATACTTTTGTAATGACTATGCTTACTCTCTCGTCTACACCCTCACCGTGAGTATTTTCATTTGATAGCCGAGCCATTGGGATTCTCTAAACGTGATTTTACAGGTTCTGTCCTTAAGCTGTGGATTGTGTACTCGTGCACCGCGACTCGTCTCAGTCATCGTGTCGGGGCTTGCGGGAACAGGATCGGACACGTTATTGAGGAGAGGAGGACATCGAACAGGCCGGATGAAAGGTCGATGATGTCGACAAAGATTGTAAATGGCAGTTGGGATCACTTGAATCCCCCGCGCTGCGAGTCCGTACTGGCAGCCGATGATTACAGTCTTGGCCAGGGCCTGATCCTGCAAGTGAAAGGAATGTTCAAGGACACAGAAACTCCATCATGGGGCGAGAAATTGTGTGTGAAGGGACGAGTTGAAGAATGGATAACAGGCTCCAGAGGTCATTGAAAACGCCATCCATTTATTGCTCCAGTACTTTACAAATCTGCACTGTGATGGATGCTCGCGGGACCAGCACCTTAGTGTGGGTTAACATAGGGCACCCTCATCGCTAGGCTCATTAGCATATGCGCCCAGAGAAAGTACTTATAGAATGCCCGGCTGCTGCGGCAGTGGCATGTAGATTTTTGATGAGCTGTATAGTACATCATGATGAACATTATCCAAAGGACAATCGATAATGGTAAAGGAATTTTTGCAACGATAGCGGGCGAAATGGGCGAAAATTTTGACAAAGAGATAAAATAAATATTGAGACCCGTAGGTCTACCACTCTGAAACAGCGTGTCATCCTTGTGCAGGGGCCATGCTAATCTTCTCTGTATCGTTCCAATTTTTTCGTATGCATCCCCGAAGGGAGCAATAGTATATGAGTGAGACGAAAAGTGGTAAACATAAGTTTGTATTTCGTTCAGGACGCGGGTGGGAATCATGTCCGTTTAGGGCTAAGGCTACTTGTGTTGTCGTGGGGCTCGTGGCTGCCTCGAGGCTCTCTCACTTGTATTATCGATCTCTTCTGTAGCCACCACGAACTCACCCGATCCCAATTCGTATGCAAAATTCTCTCACCTCTGCTTTACTCCCTGTTAACCATTACTAAGCCCAGATCTTCGAACATCTGACACCGATATGCAATCCAGCCCGCTCCCACTTCAAGTGACCGGTATGTTTCTTGATTTCGCGTTGGGACAAAGTACTAAATCTCTGTTTCTTGCTAGTCCTCAGAGCATACAACCTTCCACGTCACAAGGCTATCTCTCACAAAGAAACTCGATTTTATGTTACTGTGGCCTCCGGGGCGAGAACTTGGCATACACGAACTATACGGAGCCGGGGCAATTCTGTGGAATGGAATGAACATGTCGACACTTTGTGAGAGCTGTCGTATTTTTCTTTCGACTTTATGACTGAGTCTCCTGCAGTGCTGTACAACAGCGCTCTCATATTACAATATCTCTGTATGCGAAAAGGATCATACAGAAAGACATCCTCGTTGGAACGCAGGAAATAGCCTGCGAACCCCAAAGCGGTTCGTCTTTTTAGGATTATTATTCATGCGTCTGGCTGAGCCTCCGACGTGTAGAACTCGATATTGTTTTCGACCGACTTCCCGGACACCCAACGGAGCCGGCCACGCCCTATATAACGATCACCATGTCAGAAAACGCGAATTCCTCTGTGATTGCGGCAGACAATGCCACTCACCCAACAATGGTGGATCTGAACAACCTTGCCGCTGAAGAAGGCGCTGCGCGTCCTACTAATACCATGCGACCGACTGCAGCTACCGATGCCACAAGAGTACCCCTCTCGATGGCAACATTACCCGTCCGAGATGAAGAAGATAGGGAGGTGGTAGCGGACAGCCAGACGGAGATGTCACATACTCTCGATCGCGCTGAGGAAGCTTTGGATATGGTGAAAACCTGGAAGACTACCGTTAGTACTATCAAGCGGGTGATGGACACAGTCAGTCCAATCCTAAAAGTATGCATGAGATCTTTTCCCTCTAACTTTTCGCTGAGTTTCTCCATGCCAGTTGAACCCCTATGCCAGCTTAGCATGGAGTCTATTCTCAACAATCCCCGAGGTGAGTGCCTTTGCTTTGTCGGAGTCCATGGAAGATTCATTCTCATTCATTCATTCACTTCGCTATCAGACCCTGCTCCTCCAGTTTCAGCGTGATGACAACGTCCGGACACTACTTACAGCGATACGGGACGCATTTGAATTTGCAAAGGACGCGGACGCTTTGACGAACATTCAGCAGGGATCTACGCAGGCAAAAATCCTGGAAGAGATGCTGCAGTGCGTCTCCGAATCTGCTGAATTTATCGAATTGTATGCGAAGGATGTCCAACTCGGCACGTCGTCTTGACCTCTCTCGTTGCTCATCATTAACATTTGATTTTCAGGAAAGCGAGCTTTGAAGAATTTCGGCGGCCAAGTTGACAATAAAGTCGAAACCTACCGCACCACCCTTATCCGACTGCATAAAAGATTTCTCACACATGCTACCGTCATCGCTGGGGCCGCTGTCCTTCAGATACGGGACGATGTGAGAGCGCAGCTTACGGAAAAGTCGAATCAGGCACTGGAAACTGGTTTGTAATTCTGACAAAGTCACATGATCTTCGGAACTGACATGGAGAGCGCAGAATTGAGGGCAATAATCGGAGAAACGCCTTCTATGGGAGGATGGCGATTCAACGATAGGAAGGGCTGTCATCCAGGCACTCGCAAAAAATTTTTGGACCATATCGTTGAATGGATCGAGAATCCCGAGTCTGAACGTGGCCTCGTTCTCTTTGGTCAGGCAGGCACGGGCAAATCCTCGATTGCGCACGAGGTCGCACGTCTCTTCGACAAGAAATGTCTCGGTTCATATGTCGCTTTTCGTCGGAAGGAGGAATCCAAAGACGATGCTTATCACCTCTTCATATCGCTTGCCCGTGATCTCTCCGATCGTTATCCACCGTTCAAACTTGCCCTCGGGAAGGCCGTTACGGGGAATTCATCTCTTCGTAGTACCCGAGATTATCCTAGACTTTTTGAATGGCTCCTCCTTGAACCACTCAAGTACCTACAACTCGATGGCACGATCCTTATCGTCATCGATGCGTTGGATGAGAGTGGTGTCACGACCGGCAAAAATGGGCTACATACTTTTCTTGCCCAGCACCTTATCGACCTCCCGCCAAGCTTCCGCATACTCATCACTTCGAGGACAGAGAATGGTATCGAACCTGCGTTTGCCAATGCAAATTCTGTCCGTGCCCTCTACATGAATGACCCCCAACTAGCCGCCGACACGGAGCAAGATATTGGCATTTATCTCCGAAATGAACTCCCCGAGGAGGTGTTCAAAGACCATGGTGACAGATTAGCGAAGGGAGCAGAGGGCCTGTTTCAGTGGGCAGCTGTTGCAAACGGGTTCATCAATAGCCCTGCCAATCTCGGCGTCAGCATGAAGAAGCGCATACAGCACCTATTGGGACAGTCTCGAGGTCCTGGTGGAGGTTTGTTGGACCTTCTGTACGAAGAAGTTCTCTCAGAGTACTTCAAAGCACATGAAGCACAGGCTCTATTCCGGTCCGTCATGGGACAACTTTTCGCTGTGATCGAGCCCCTCTCCATCCAGTCCCTGATTGCTTTGCGACGGCATGCACCCATTGATGACCCTGAGGATTTCGATCCGGTTCCTGTTCTCGAAATTCTCCGTTACCTCGGTTCGTTGCTGACTAACGTCACCTCATCTGACCAAACCCGTCCCATCGTTCCTCTCCACACCTCATTCCGTGATTTTCTAACCAACCAGACGAGCCATGTGTTTTATGTGGACCTTGCCGACGCCCACCATCAGTTGGCACATTCCTGCCTTGGTTTAATGCTGGACAGCCTCAAATTCAACATCTGCAAACTCGAGTCATCATATCTCGCCAACAGCGACGTCCCAGACCTTGAATCTCGAATTGTCGAACACATTCCATCCGGGCTATCATATGCGTGTATTTATTGGGTCGACCATTTAGGACATTTTGGGTTCGACCAAGATATTTTCAAGAAAGTTCAATCGCTGTTCGAGACCAAATTTCTGTTTTGGCTAGAAGTGCTTAGCATCAAGAGCCGTGTCAGCCTTGCTTCACCGACATTATCATCGCTATTGATATGGTTGAAGCTGGAGGTAGGTGCACCCCATTGCTGGATATGACTTGTATTGACTTTTGCGTAAAACCGCAATAGCGTTCTCAATCAGAAGTGAAGAATTTGTTGGTGTTGGTGAATGATGCGTCCGCGTTTGTGCGGTATTTCGGAATGGCCGTGGCAAGGAGTGCTCCGCATATCTATGTGTCTGCCCTCCCTTTCACACCAACCTCTTCCCGGATCCGCAATCAATACCTTTACCAATTTCCACGTACATTGACCCTGGAACGCGGGCAGTTGTCTCACTGGCCAGCCTTAGAAATGACGATTCCAGCACATAACGACTATGTCAATTCTGTTGCATTCTCGCCCGACGGGCAGCGCATCGCATCGGCCTCAGACGATGGCACGATCGGCGTGTGGGATGCGACAACGGGAGAGATCGTGGCGGGCCCGTTTTCTGGACACACCGGTTCGGTCAAATCTGTTGCTTTCTCACCAGATGGGCAGCATATCGCATCGGCCTCGAAGGATTTCACGATTCGCATGTGGGATGCAACAACAGGACACGTAGCAGACCCCTTTACTGGACACACAGATCAGGTCAACTTTGTGGCATTCTCACAGGATGGACGGCGCATCGCATCGGCCTCGAACGATGACGCAATTCGCGTGTGGGATACCGCAACAGGACAGGTCATAGCGGGCCCATTTACTGAACACATGTCTTCTGTCTACTCAATTGCGTTCTCCCCAGATGGGCAGCACATTGCATTTACTTCGGGCAATCGGACGAGTTGTATGGACGTTGAAACAGGACAGATTGTAGCGGACTTGATTGGACACACCAATTCGGTCACCTTTGTTGCATTTTCGCCAGATGGACGGCGCATTGCATCAGCCTCGTATGATCTCACGATTCGCATGTGGGATGCCGCAACAGGACAGACCGTAGCGGACCCATTTACCGGACACACAGGTTGTGTCAGATCCGTTGCATTCTCGCCAGACGGGCAGCGCATCGCATCGGCCTCGTACGATTGCACAATTCGCATATGGGATGCCGCAACAGGACAGATCGTAGCGGGCCCATTTACCGGACACACGTATTGGGTATCATCTGTTGCATTCTCTCCCGATGGATTGCGCATCGCATCGGCCTCATACGATTGCACGATTCGTGTGTGGGATGCCGCAGCAGGACAAATCGTCACAAACCCGATTGTTAGACACACCTCTCCTGTCATATCTGTCGCACCCTCGCCAGATGGGCAACGCATCGCATCTGCCACCGATTCCAATGATATTCTCGTGTGGAGTGCTGCAACAGGACAGATCGTAGCAGGCCCATTTACTGGTCCTGGCAACTGGGTCAACTCGGTTGCATTCTCACCAGACGGTCAGCATATCGCATCTGCCTCACCCAATGGGGCAATTTGCGTGTGGGATGCCGCAACGGGACACGTCTCAGCGAGCGCATTTACTACACCCACCTTGTGGACCAGATCTCAGGCTCTTGCATTTTCTCCAGATGGGCAGCGCATCGCGTCTACCTCGAATGATCGCACGATTCGCGTGTGGAGTGCTGCAACAGGACATACCATAGATCACCTATTTACTGGACACACAAACTCTGTCAACTCTGTTGCATTCTCGCCGGATGGACGGCGCATCGCATCGGCCTCAGAAGATCACACCATTTGCGTGTGGGATGCCGCAACAGGACAGACTGTAGCAGGCCCATTTATTGGACACACAGGCCCGATCGTTTCTGTTGGATTCTCGCCGGATGGACAGCACCTCGCATCTTCCTCGTACGATCACACGGTTCGCGTGTGGGATGCCACAACAGGACAGATCGTAGCGGACCCCTTTATTGGACACACCGGCTCGGTCTTTTCTGCTGCATTCTCGCCGGACGGGCAGCGCATTGCATCTGCATCTGCGGATGGTACGATTTGCGTGTGGGATGCTGAAACAGGACAGATCGTAGCGGGCCCGTTCACTGGTCACACAAATTCAGTCACGTCTGTTGCATTCTCGCTGGATGGCCGGTGCGTTGCATCAGCCTCGGACGATTACACGATTCGCATGTGGGATGTTACAATAGGTCGGGTTGGAGTGAGCTCATCTACTGGACAAACCTCAAGGGCCAGATCAGTGTCATTCGCGCTGGACAGACAGCATACTGCTTCAGCCTTGGACAAGTGCGCAAATCATGCGGAGGTTGTAACAAAAGATATATATTTTACGGACCAATCCCTGATCAATGGTGAGGGTTGGATATGTGGGGAAGGGGAAGGGGGAGGACTCCTTTTATGGATTCCCGAACTTCACAGGCAGTGTCTCCACAGACCTAGCACTGTCTGGATTGCAGGTGAACACGAGACACGGCTTGATCTCTCAAAGTTTGTGCATGGATCAAATTGGGTGACAGTTCATGATCACAACTTACCAGAATAGAATTGGCTGTAAGTTATGTAATTTTTTTTTTTCCAAAAAAATTGCTCATGTCATTTCCTAGTCATTCCCTTTCCATTAATCTGGACTGGAAAATAATAAAACAACTATATCATGATACTCACCCTACTCACTATCAGAATATTGTTCCCATTCACCAGTGAATCATAACATTATATTATTGTATTTTTCAGATAAGTTAGAAAAATGCCCAAAACTAAATAATAATAAACTAAAATTTAGGAATGCTGGGTATCAAGGGAGGTAAAATCAGATAAAAGAATCCAAATTTTGGAGCAGATGACTAGATTGCTACCTCCTTCCTATAATCAGCAGCACTATTGCAGTTGCTACAGTTTCAAACATCTTCGGTGATTTGGTGAAAGCCTTGTCTTGTTTACTGCAACAATTCATCTGGGATAATGTATGTATGTGACCATAGAAACCTGGGACCTACTGGGAAGTAAACAGCAGCGACAGGAGTTCCCCCTGCTCTGAGAACTGCCCAACTACACCACCAATAATAACACTTACAGATTTACCAAGTTGTCTAGACAAAGTCACGAAGCTGAGTCTAGAAGTCAATTAGGGGGGCAGAGAGCGAAAAGGGGGTTATTTGTGTTTCAAAATATACAGAGCAAGGAATGGCCAAAACTGGTCAAAGTCGTTGAGAAAGCTGATTATTGGACCGACAAGAGGAAGGATCTTGAAAAAGGAACTGAGGCCGAAGTGGGCATTGGCCCAGATTACCAAAGAGAGTAGAGAAGTTGGAGTCGATGATTGGCCAAAAGGTGATTTGGTTGGAAGATCCGACGGAATATACGCTGAGGGTAACGGAAAAGGCGAGGTGTTAGAAGACCTGGTTGACACTCCTCTCTTGGCTTCCACTGCCGCTGTCTTCTGTCACCTCTTCCTCCACTTCACTTGCCGTCTTCCGTCGCTTCCCTGGAAATATGGAGGCGATGGAAGAGGGCGTACGATGTGGGGGACTCGAACAGAGGGGGGTGAGCAACGTGGGAGTGGGCGTGACCGCTAGTGCAGAGGGCAGGTGAAGGAACTGAAAGTGGGCGAAGCAGGCTCCTTTGTGCTGTAAGTCCCTTTTACTTCTCTCTTCTCTCTCGAATTTCTGATCCAGCTAAATTAATCTTGAAAATTTATCCCCAAAAGAAACCCCGTGTATTAGTTTAGTACGACAGCCGACTCAGGGTTTTGTGTGATCTGTGTAAGGCGGCGAGACGAGGCTGCTCTTAGTACGTGTGCACAAGCAAGATCAATAACTCTTGCGTTCTGGTCTTCTTGTTCCAAAATTTGTCGTCTGCACATCAACTCGGGTCCAATAACCAGTAAGTTCAGCGTCTCATTTTGAAACGGCACATCAATATACAAGCAGGGCCTTCTCACTCATCCGAGCAATAGCCCTGTTGCATCCTCGAGGCCATCCATCTCTCGAGTGACCATGACAGGGGTTGGGCCGGCGTATTCACTCATGGTGTCTGGAAAGGAGAGGTGACCATTCGCACTAGATGGTGTCGATGCAAAACCGCCCGTCTGCTACCGCTGGAAAGTTACAGACGGATGTGGAAGCAATTGGATGCCTCCTCCGAGTCATATCCCAGTTGATACGTATGTGTCATTGGATGGGACGTTCTCAATGACCTCCACGTGAAGTCCTCTGCCTCGCACTCGACACTCGCCGAAGTCAATTCCTTCAAGAAACAGTATTCGGGATAACATACGTACATAGTATACAACTAGCTCCGAGTCTATTCAGATGAACTATGAACATATATAGTAGCCCAGTTAGCTCCATGAACAAAGTTTGAAAGATCAAGCTGGGTATAGTGTTTGCCCGCAATCCAGACGGTGTTAGATCTAGTAATATACGGTCTGTGAATCTGAGGAATCCATAAAAGAAGTTCCCCCTCCTCTCCATGTATCCAACCATCGGCATCGATAAGAAGCTTGTCGATAACATAGATCTTGTCAAGACCTTCTGTTCTCCCTTTTACAGAAATCATCCGATTTCGCGAGGTAGATGCGATGGGCTGCCTGCCCGGCGAAGATGCAACTGAAAGGGCTGATTCGGGGTCTTCAGCAGACAGGTCCCCTACGCGCATTGCTGTTTCAACATCCCACATGCGAATTGTGAAATCTGCTGAGGCCGAGGCAATGTGCCGCCCGTCTGGTGAGTATGCAATACACGGGACCGAATCGGTGTGTCCAGTGAATGGGCCAGCTACGAGCTCTCCTGT
>QLPA01000578.1:1137-28950 GCA_003313945.1 Lactifluus pinguis
CGACTCAAGCTGAGGGCGGCGCCTCCGGATCGCTCTCGTCCGTGCCGCGGCCTTCCAATACAGACCCACTTCTAGGAGGGCCGCTGATGTCATCTGATTCTGTTCAGCGTCGCAGCACAGTAGACGGGATACCGCAGAGCACGAGCGACGTAGACCCGCTCGGTGGAATCCGCCCTGCTAATATGTCTGCATCGGTGCGCGTGCAGCCAACGAGGCAGAGATTAGACGCGCGGGAAGCTGCAAGCAAGCTTGCAAACATGTTTTGAAAGGCTCCTGCAGGATGGGCGTTTTGGAAATCAGAAAAACCTTACACACGTCGATCATGTATTTGCATCATTAATTCCGCACTCATTCAAGTCTCTTTTAAGATCGGTGTCACAATAAGGTCTTGATAATCTCGACAATCCTATCGCCAACTTCTTTCGTCCCAATATCTCCTCCCAGGTCTGCCGTTCGTAGCTCCAACCCGCCATCATTCCTAGCATCCAGGGCTTTCCGTACAGCGGTCTCAATGAGCTGTGCTTGTTCATCGAGACCAAGGGAGTAGCGCAAAAGCATAGCGGCACTGAGGATAGTGCCAATAGGGTTGGCAATTCCTTTCCCTGCGATGTCTGGGGCAGAACCGTGTATGGGTTCATAGAGGCCCGAGGTGGGTTTGAAAGTGGGCGAGGAGGGCAGCGAGGGTGCGCCGGCCAGGGATGCGGATGGAAGGAGACCTAAGGAACCTGGGATGACACTGGTCTCATCGGAAAGGCTTGATGGTTTTCATGAGAACAATCAATCAATCAACTCGTCGTGTCGGACAAAATTGAAGACCGAT
This sequence comes from Lactifluus pinguis, assembly GCA_003313945.1. Classification (NCBI taxonomy): domain Eukaryota; kingdom Fungi; phylum Basidiomycota; class Agaricomycetes; order Russulales; family Russulaceae; genus Lactifluus; species Lactifluus pinguis. The sequence continues at coordinate 1,958 of QLPA01000578.1, forward strand.
CAAGGTGCGGGCGAGACTCACATGTCACCGAATAAATTCTCCGTCAGTACTACGCCATTGAGCTTTCGTGGGTTGGAGACAATGAACATGGCGGCCGAATCGACGAGCTGGTGGTCGAGTTTGATCTGCGGATATTCACGCTCGAGCGTCTCGGTCACGACCTTGCGCCAAAGGCGAGAGCTCGCCAGGACGTTTGCCTTGTCGACGGAGTGGATCGGTAGCGGGGGATCCGCTGCAAGCGCGATCTGCGCCGCCACGCGCGTGACCCGTTGCACCTCCTCGACGCTATAGATCATCGAATCCCAGGCGGTGTCCTCTTGCGGCGCAACGTTCTGCTCCTTGCGCTCGCCAAAGTAGATGCCGCCGATGAGCTCACGTACGACGATAATGTCGACACCTTTTGTGATGGACTCCTTGAGCGGCGAGTTGGCGACGAGCGAGTCGGACGCAAAGTTGGCCGGGCGGATGTTGGCGTACACGCCGAGGGCCTTGCGGAGGGCCAGCAGACCTGGTTCGGGACGCACTTTGCTATTGACGCCCCATTTGGGACCGCCGATGGAGCCTATTATTTGAAGGAGAAGAGTTGAAGGAGGTCGATACAATCTCGAGAGGAGATGTACATACCCATCAATATAGCATCTGCTTCTTTGCACGCTTGCAGGGTGGAAGCAGGCAATGCTTGTCCAGTCTGATCGATCGCGCATCCTCCGAAGAGGTACGTCTCGAGGTTAAGCTCGACCTCTGATGAGTCGGAAAAGATGGCTTGGAGAACTTTGACGGCCTCAGCGACAACCTCAGGCCCTAATGAGACACTGATCAGCCTTGCTGATCATTGAATTAGGTCGCACGGAGATATGCGGCGCTCACCGATGCCATCTCCAGGAAGTACTACTACACGGAAACTATCCCAGCGGTCAGTTCGTAGAGTTTAATCCAATAACTGTGCGATACGTACGACTTCTTGGTCATGATTTTTATCTACAGTAGTAGGAGAAAGAAAAATGACACTGTAAAGTAATGTACGATGTCATTGCAACCGATGCAGCCCTTGACGAATTTGGTTAAGATTCTTATCGCCTTTCTAATCTTTTACTTTTTTTTTTCACAAATGGCTTCGAACGCAGCTTGCAGAAATCTTGTGCTCGATGCTGGACCCCTCCTCATGCTCTCCCCACTCCGGGGACTAGCAGAAACATTCGTTACGGTTCCTCAGGTCCTCGAGGAGTTGAAGGACAAGAGGGCAAAAGAACATTTTGAGAAACTCGGCCTAATGGCGGGCGTCAACGTCAGGGTACAGTCTCCAGATCCTACTTCCCTAGCCCATGGTGCGCATATTGCCAGCCATAGTCTCGACGAGCTTGACGAGCGAATCTAGTGATACAGTTTGCAAAACAGACCGGAGACTATTCTGCTTTATCACATGCAGATCTCTGCGTCCTGGCATTGACTTATGCACTAGACAAGGCAGAAAGAGAAAAGTTGGCTCAACTGGCGTCTTCGGAGGAGGTGCGTAAGCGCATGCGTTTTACTCTCATATTCACTCCAAGTGATAAATCCAGCCCTGCTCTTCAACCCATATTGCGCCCTCTGATACATTAACACAGACTGCCACAAATGTTGATACACCCCCTCAATCGCCAGAAAATGCGGCTCATGTGGAAGGGAAAGGCACGGAAGGAGTCTCTGATGCCCAAGGCAATACGGAAATTGTGGATGATGCCGTGGAGTCCCTCGAGCAAGCCCTCGAGCGCCTAGATGTCGAGCTTGTCCCACTAAATGAGGACAGCCAGCCGGATACAAACACTGCTTCAGCAGAAGCCATCCCGACTTCTCTTGATGCAGATTCCCCTCATGTAGATGCTTCATCTTCAACCCCTCCCCCATTGTATGCAGATCCAACCGGTGAAGATGATGATGACGAGGGTGAATGGATAACACCGGAGAATGCTTCCCTGCACACGGCTCGCGCAATGGGCCTTGCGCCATCGGGGAATGGTTCCGCTAGAGCCAAGGACAAGGAGGTCATACCCGTTGGTTGCATGACAGCAGACTTCGCGATGCAGAACGTTTTACTGCAATTGGACCTTAGCCTCGTTGGCATAGAAGGAAAGAAAATTCAGAAAGTGAAGACATGGGTATTACGTTGTCATGCATGTTTTAAGTGTGTTCGTCAACTCCTTGTCATTTTTGTCGCTCATTTCTATTCAGAATCTGTAAGGATGCGTCGAAGAAATTTTGCCCTTCGTGTGGCAACGCCACACTACTTCGCGCATCTGTCACTATATCATCACCTTCCGCCTCTTCAAGTGCCCCAGCTATGCAAGTACATCTAAAAAAGAACTTCCAGTACCGAACGCGTGGTACCATTTACTCTATTCCAGCGCCTAAACCTAGCTCTGCTAAAACAGGGAGCGGGGAAGGCCTCATTCTCCGTGAGGATCAAACAGAATATATGCGCGCGGTAAAACGGGCAGAAGGCCAGAGACAGAGGGACGAGAAGAAGTTACTGAGCAGTGCCATCGCGAATGGCCGAGAAGGCAAACCCAGTATGGGTAACTGGATGGACCCGGACTGGATCCCAGAGATCATGGTCGCCGGGTCGACGGACAGAGGTAAAAATTCAAAACAGTCTGATGGCATGCCAACTATTGGTTACGGCAAGAGAAATCCTAATGAACGCAGACGACGAAAATGAAATACTGTGTTTGCTCAGCAGAGTGGATCATGAAGTAGATCATTACAGTAGTGCACTTGGCTTGTGGTACATTAGCTCTTCTTTCGCATACAGTTTACGTCCCCAGACTCCTGTTCATGAAACGTCTCTTCTGGAAAGACATCCACCACTTGCTTGGTTTACCCGTTCCGTCAGCGTATAGTTTCTCAATGAGCCTAGCGGCCAGTTCCTGGCGGACTTGGACCAGATATTGACGAAGGTAGTCTAGCCCTTTCATGAAGATCGAACACCTTGCAAAGCGCTGAGTACTTACCGGCATCTGCGCGGCTCCCAGGCGGTGCGTAGTGTGCATTAAGGAGGAAGTTGGCATCGCCAGGAATTGGGAAATTATCGACAGCAAGGGTATTGAGTGATTTAGATGCCTCGATCTGGGTGAGTGGGGTGCGCGAGCTGCCAATCTTCGCAAGGCAATCTGAGATGAAGAGGATGAGGATGATTAAAAGGCGATCACCCGGTCCTTTGATCTCGAAGTTTCGGAAAAGCGAGTTGGCGCGAAAGAGGTCTAGGGTTTCATCTACAATATCTCCCTGTTCATTACTCGCTGAGATGCGTAAATTAAGGTAAATAATAATAGGAAGGACGCAAAGAGGGCGAGTGGGTACCTGCGACGGGGGCGGGTCCGCGCAGCCTAGTTTTGATGGGATAAATCCCAAGGTTTCCGACCTGCCGGATATCGGGCTCCTCATTCAGAGCGGAATGATACGCCTGTATGGTACGTGAGTGCACTCGATAGAAACTTGGGACAATATGCAAACTGACGGGCATGAGTGGTAAAAAGTGACTGCGATTCACGGTTACCGGGCCGCAAAATGAAATGTTATAATTATTACCAAAAAATAAGCTTCGAACCGAACCTGATTAACCCCAGCCAGCATCGTAGTGGCAGAGAACCAACCATGGAGGAAACCAGTTCTTTGATGTCTATCAAGTCCGTGGTACCAACCCCGGACACTCTTGCCAGTCCGTCTCAGCGGCTTAGCATTCCGTCTCCTTTACTGAAACATTTCTCTCTGTTCGTAGAACTCATCAAGCGTCTGCGCATCCTTACGTCAACGCTGCTTCCTCTTGAAGTTGACCCGAAAAGCATCAGTGACCCAACGAGCAGAATAGTCACACCCAGCGTTGTTTCCGCGTATATCGGCGCTGCGGGTGACCTTGTCGAGGCAGTACGCCCCTTTTCTTTGCTGCACTGCAGGACAGATGTATTTACATGTTGATAATTTTGAAACGCACTGACAGCTGCCGTACTGCCTTCTTCGTGCTCGTCGCGACTTCATGATCCAAGCCAACCGCGACGTCGCAGACTATGGAGAGAATCGTGGGCGGGGTCAGTCCTCGCTACCCCGCTGTTTGCGTCCTGAGACTGATCACACACCGTAGCCGTCGCGTGCGAGGTTCTAGCGAGGAAGATTGTCCATAATTCTCCGGTGGATAAGATTCCTGCTATTTTATCCTCGCGTTACCGACACCGCCAGCCTGACGGTGAAATTGAGTTTACCAACGCAATTGAGATGGCCATTGACTCTCACTGGTGAGAAGCTGCACGATTTGTCTTGTAGTCGAGCTCTGATACCGTGCTTAGCACCATCTTTCTATCTTCATCCGAGGCTCAAAATGGTTTGTACACAAATGTCGCTTTCTGTCCGCCGTTCTGAATCTTGTGCAGTAATCGATGCTCTCTGGAAGGGTGATTTGGTACAAATACAGAACGATGACCACGATGTCGTTTGTACGGTCTTCAGTCAATAGCCTATGGGATGCTCTAACAAGCAGCAGATGTTCCTGTGCAAGGCCATATGGACTCGTCATTTTGGAGCCACTTTGATCCCTTTCGTATGGCTGTTCCTCAGTAGGTATATCATCCCATATGGTGCTCCTGTCTCTGACGTCGGTTATAGTTACCAGAACATCCTCCGCATAATTATCTGGCTGTTCTTCCTGGTCGTGTATTCTCAAGCTGGTATGCCCCTGTTTGGTTCCCGTAAGTTGTCTAAGATATGATCGGTCAGTCCGTGAGCCTTTGGACCGATTGGACCCTTCGCATCAGCACCTCGACTTATGGGAAGTTGTGTTGTATGTCATGGCGTTCGCGTTTGCATGTCAAGGTACGCCAGCCCTCGGCTTCAATAAGGCTACCTCAAAGTGACGATAACCAGACGTGATCAATGTTTGTGTTCTTTTGCTCTTTCGAAGCCCTGCTATTCACTCGAGGAACAGATGTACAAAATCCTTTCCCTCGCGACATGGCGAGCCCTCGGGTTTTGGCATATCGTAGCTGGAATCACTGACATGTTACTGTTGACCACCTTTGTTCTGAGAGTCACCAGTCTTGTTTCATCTGAAGATCAACGAGAATATCACCGTCTCCATAGTTTTCAAGTTTTGAGCTTCGTTTCCCCTTTCATATGGTGGGTGCTAGACTTGTTGTCTCATGTGCACGTTATCATAAATTCTACTCTAGGATGAGTGCGTCTGTTATCCCCTCTACGGGCACTTCCACATAGAACTGGTATCGTGTAGAACTTTTCACCGTGTTTGATGGCTTCAAGTCCATTGGGACCATGCAAATCTGCATTGCTCAAATGCTTCGCGAGTCTGGTATATTTTTTGCTGTAAGTACAAACCTAGACTGTCTCTTCTGAGCCCATGCTGAGATGCGTCTCTAGTTGTTGTCTATCCTCGGGATAGGCTTCCTCCAGGGCCTGTATGCTCTCGATGCAGCGGATGGCCGAGTGACATCTACGTCTGACGTTATTCACCTCATGGTGCAGTCCCTGTTGCAGTGCGTCATTCGAGTCCAAGAATCCTGACGAGTCGCTCGGCTCAATTGTATGTTAGATCCCCTGATTATAGCAAGTTTTCTGGCGGGTATATTGTTCGTACATTTGTAATGAGTTCCCTAACTAACGACGTCTCCGAAGCTCTGTTGGCCAATTGCTTTATTATTTCTGGAACGTCGCTACCGTACTTGTTCTTCTCAACATCTTGATCTCACTTTTTGCGTCTGCATATTCTGACGTAAGTTGTGCTTGTCCCCAGGAAGAGTTCCACTCTATCTGACATGAACAGGTTGTCGAAGATGCAGAGGCAGAGTATCTTGCGTTCTTTGCAAGCAAAACAGTGGACATGGTCCGCGCGCCGGATACATATGTGTATCCTGCACCGTTCAACCTTGTTGAGATTTTCTTCATCGTACCCCTTGAGTCTGTCTATTCGACGTCCTTCCTATAAGGCTAGCTAACGAAACCTCTGTGTAGATTCTTTTTGAGACCATCATCTTATGTAAAGGTAGTGTCTCTTCGAACATCTATGTTCGTATCTGACCTTAGGTGTAGCTTAACCGGGTTGTCATGACTGTCCTTTTCTTCATTCCTATGGCGATTGTTGCACTTTATGAGTCAACGCCTTCGAAGAATCGGTGGTTGGACCACTTCATGACGGGGCCCCCGTTGGATGAAATCGATAGCGCTGCTGCACGCGACCCTGAAGTTGATGGAGTAGATGCCGAGAACGGCCTGGTTATAAGCAAGGTCCCCTTCTCTAAGCTTGTGAAGGCGTTCCCAAATATGCATGACGTGAGTTAAACTATTCGCACTACTAGATTACTTTCTTGACATGATTGTTTTGCAGTCAAGCGAAGCCAACATTGTGAAAGAAATACATTTGGCAAAGGCTCATTTGGAGACTTTGATCAAATCTTTGGATGCGAGGAAATCTTAGTTACTTACAGAGCTCTTAAGACTTTTACGAATTGTACACCAAATAACTACATGACTGTCTAAGCGGTCTCTTGGAATCAAACATAGTTATTGTGAATCGGCCGCAGATTCGCGGGTAAGTTGCGTGAGAACGCCCATGGCTCGCACGAAGAAAGGTCGGATTTCATTGATTTCCATAGAACATAGGTTCGGTAACTAACAACCACAGTGAGTAGGCATATGGGGACAGGGAGCGCTCACCTTACACTCAATTCACTATGATCGATCTTTTGAAGACCTTCTCTACTCTTTGCCTGTCTTGCTTCACGGATATCTTTGAGGAGAGACCTTATTTTATCGGAGTTTTGGATGTCATCTGGTGCCCTGTACACACCAGATTCTACAACTGCGTGTATGGCAGTAATCATGGGGGCTTACACATCGAGCAGCAGCTTTGATATTTCAGTGAAGCGAAAAGGGAGCTGGCTAAACTCTGGACGGCTTGTTTCCTGTGCCAATCTATCCTGAAGAAAGTCTGTAGAGGCGCGTCGACGGTTGATCAAACGGGGGTTGCAATCTCAGCGCACCGACGCTCAGCCAGTCTGGTGGGACGATATGGCACTTCTTTTTCAACTTGAGATTTATGGCCATCCATAACGGTATTTTTGCTTTATTCGGCGGACGTAAGGGGCCGTATGCTCCCTGATAACCTTGTTCAGATCGAGGACAACAAACGTTGGACAGTGCGTGACCATACAGAAATGAAGGCCGTGCGTTCCATGGAAATGAGTGGTATTATCTCTACGAGCTCTTCTGATGCAATTAGCTCAAGCTCTGGTGGTGTGATTGAGTTTCGTAAAGAAACCGGTAGTGCCATGGTTTTTCTTGAGAGAACAGTAGATAAGATCAGATCATGTGATGCGACGCGTTGGTGTTTGTTTGGTTCAAGTTGGTCCGACGCGTCAAGGTTTGCACAGACGGTTACTAAATATATGCTGCAATCAGCACTCTCTACCATCGCCACTTACCTCTCTCGTTTACCCACCCAGTGTCTTGCTGCTCTTCTGTTGTCCGCATTTACCTCTGTGATCATATTTTCTATGCTGGGCACACGCACGAAGCAAGTCTCCTCGTACGGGCGTAGAAATCGGCGCATCATCAATAATAGGCACGACCTCTTTGATGCTGAGGATTCAGAAACTAGAGAGTGCACTGGCAATCACGCTCCTCTCGTCCCAAACACACCACCATGTGGGCTGCCGAGCGGTGCTGGCAGAAGGCTCAAGATCGCCTCTGCGACTCCCTCAACCATTTCCCCACCCAGACCGTCGCACAATCGCAACAAGAAAAGACGTGAGAACAATCAAGCCCGTTCGTCTCCCAAACATATTCACTCTCCGAGCTCTAGTCGCAATCCTCTCAGTTCCCACTCGGTTAACATTTCCCGACATTCGACCCTCAGCGGCCCCAAGAAAAAGGCGAAACTCCCAACGTCAAAGGGAACTGGGATGTCACTCGTCCCCCAGTCCCCAGTCGTCAATGTGGACATATTTGTGTTAGATGAGGACGGCAGAAGGGTTAGCCAAGAAAGGAGGACCTCTAACCCGAACGTACATGTGAATCAGCATTCCACGGTTGCCAATGTGATTGTGGTCTCTGACGACGATGGCAACTGTGTCTCACCAATACCACTCTCTCGACGAGCCAAGCGATGGCCAAGGGTCGTGGCTTCGTCAGACGAAGAGGATATGGCAGACTCCCCAATTCGTCCTGTCTCTTCTTTGGTTTCACCCAGGCCAGATCCCAATCGAATTGGCCCAGCGGACAAATCAGTATCTACTGATCTCTTGGCACCGTCTTCCTCTAGTCATTCTTCTCCTAAACGCACAATGCTTCCCAAGTCTCAATTCTGGGTGGAAATTATCACCCACCACCACCTACGGTCGTCACGGAACCAACTTCAGGAACATAACCCTGATCATTACTCCCCTCTCCGACTTCCTTCAAGTAAACCTCGCCAGCTCACACCTATTCGTCGTAAAGGACATGTCCTCCCCCGTCTGCCTCCGTCCCCATCGACTCCTTCTGACTTGGATATCTCCATCGACCTCGCCCACCTGGCGCTTTCGCCTACCCCCTTTGAGGATCATACCCTCCCCGACCAACCACTTAATCTTATTCCCCTGTTATCCGAGTGCGGACAAACTGCTCCCGTAGAATTCTCCGCTTTCATCGAGGCGTTTCCTGTAGATCCGGTTGTCCGATCATCGTGTTCTGGGAAGGCTGCCTTCCAGAAAATTGGTGAGGCGTCGTACTCAGAGGTATTCGGCATTGGTGACGTCGTCCTCAAAATCGTTCCTATTCGCAACGAGGAATGCCCGGATAACATTGAGGCGGAAACCCCTGCCCCTAGCGATGCTAAGGATGTACTCAATGAAATTGTCGTTACATACGCTTTGGGCGAGATGTGTGACGGTTTCGTCAACCTTTTGAAGACCTATGTTGTCCGTGGAAAATATCCTTCTGTGTTACTTGACCTATGGGATGAATACAACCGGACGAAGGGTTCAGAAAATGTTCGACCAGGTGTGGCTCTCCCTCATATCGACGCAGCACGTTTAGTCTAAACTTGCCCAGACATGTTCGGTGTATCACAGGTGTACGCTATAATCGTGTTACCCAATGGCGGCCCAGATTTGGAGGCATACACTTTCAGCGAGCCAACCAAGACTGGCTGGAGGCAGGCTTGCAGCCTCTTCTGGCAGATTGCCCGCGCCCTTGCAACGGCAGAAGATCTGGTATCATTTGAGGTATGCTACTCTATTCGTCATCTTTTTCCTAAGATGCTGAACAATCTTCATCAATAGCACAGGGACCTTCATTGGGGACAGATCCTCGTTAAAAATATCCCCCCGAAAGTACCTTCACGTGGGAGTTTATTGGATGCTGACGTATGGCTTCCCATGGACCATCCGGTTCATGGCGTAAAGGCCACTGTCATTGACCTTGGACTTGCGCGGATGGACGCGCGTGCGGATGATGGTTCGACCGAGATTCGCTGGACACCTTTCGAGGAAGAGACCTTTGAAGGAGAGGGTTAGTGCATTGCTTTCGGCCCTCAGCCTTGTGCTCACATGTGTCCCAGGGGACTATCAGTTTGATATATACCGCCTTATGCGTAAGCATAATGGCGGTTGCTGGGCTGATTTTCGCCCCCTTAGTAATGTGATGGTGTGTCCCTGTTCCTCTTATGTGAAATACTCCCGCAATGCTTAATCAACCTACAGTGGTTACACTACCTACTCACCAAATTACTCAAGTCGAAGAACTTACGCCCACCAAGAAAAGCTACTGTTGCGATTGCGAGTCCAAATTTCACGGAACGACAGTGCTATGAGTGCCTCCTTAAGATGGAGAGCCTGCTGGCGCAGAGTGTACGGGAAGTGCAGGCACACAAACCCATAGTGACCAAGCACAGTCGACGCAAAGTAGTCACGCCGACGAAAACAGCCGCCGTGTCCACATCAGTGCCGCAGTGCGCTGGTGATGTGCTCAATTTTGGGCTGACGATGGGTTGGGTATGATCTAAACGCTGGATGATAACCCGGCTATGTTGTATGTATCACTCGGTGTATTGTTCTGTGATTTCGTTGCTCCTGGATGGTGAAATTCGATGGGGCTTAGAACTGTTCGTAAGATGCAGATCATTGGGTCGAGATGGTATCCTCTACGCTGCTGCCGCCCGGTGCAGCCGCGCTGAGGCGGCGCCTTGTTGCGAGGTGCCGCCTGGTAATGAGAATCGCAAGGTGGTATAGTAAAACCAGTCGGGCGACCCGGATCGCCCCCAACAGGGAGCGATCCTTGATGTCGGGTTGCCCTTACGGATGCCGCTGAAGCTGGCTTCCTGCCCTCGGGCTTCTGCTCAGGGCGAGAGCAAAGTGAAGACGTCCCTGGCGTCGGAGGACACATCAGCCACTACGCGGAATGCGAAACCAGTTGAATTCAGTGAGATGAGGTGAAGGGAATTCACGATATGGGACTGTCTATTCGTTAAGTCGTAACGATGTCCGTTAAACAAATCAACACTATGCTCTACATCTATAAACAGCGTTAAGATTCGTCAAAGATAAAGAACTGTTCTATGGAATGAAACCAAAAACGCCATTGCTGAGAGGAGTGGCAAACAATGAACCTTGAGACGTTCAAGGTCCACTCCAGTTACCGGCTGACCTTACAACAGCGTACTAGTAGTAGTAGTACTATTAGGTTTGATAGTGGGTGCTACGTTGGCTAAAGCGGCGGAGGCGATCAATTCTTGTCCAATTTGCTCCGCTGTCGCCTGGAAGTTCGCGAACGATTGCTGGCCGTTGACCTGCGGATTTACGGCGAACACCATTCCTTTGCCACAGTGACTTGCAGGGGTGTTCGCGTTCTGCCGACAATAAACCCAGATAGGCTTCGACTAGGATGAAAAAATTAGTCATGAAGAATCTGGAAGCAAAGTAGATTCGTACGTCTTTCACGAGGACTGAAAACGTCGGGGGATTCGGGGATACACTAGGTACGGGGTGGCTATGAGGGGGGGGGGGCGGGGCGGGGCGCGTCAATATACGACGAAATGCGAGAAGGGGCCTGGGAGAAAGTGAACGTACAAGTCAGAATCAAATCCATTGTTCAAGCGTGTGCATGGATTCTCGAATGAGGATTGGGTCACGGAGTGGTTCTTGGGTTCGAAAATGAAGCTGACTGTGTCTCCTGGTCGGGCGTTCTGAAAAAGAAACGGTCAGAGCGACGATAGGTGCGAGAGCAGTGGTTCGTTTGCCAACAATGCTATTAGGGGTGAATATGGTTTCACCAGTGGGGCTGCCAACGATAACTTTGAATACTTGGCTATTCTGAGTGGGGAGAGCCGAAACGGCAACGTTTGAGGAGAAGAGAGGCACGACGGCGCTGAGCAAGACCAAAGTGCGGAAGAACATATTTGCACGAGACGACAAGACACAGCAGCTGGACTTGGAATAGTAGAGGGGACTCTTACAGCCAGCATCTGTCGACCAGGTGTATTTATACCAAAGGGGGGGGGGCTTAGAGGAATGACGAAGCATCCACTATATCCATTGACAGTTAGTCTGCAAAAGTCACTGTGTGTGGCCCAGGGTTTTTCTGCGACGATTGACGAACGATGATTGACGACTGACAAATTACATAGAGACGAACCACAGATCTAAAGCAAGGGACGTCTCGGTTGTGCAAGTCATCATGATGGCATCGCGATTCGGACGGTCGCGGCTACTAGTAAGCTCCCCTTAACTCCCTGTAACCCATAATAGTGATAGATGGATACCTGGCAATAAGGGACTTTTCGGACATTAACAGAAAAAATATTTGTGGGGTTTGAGAAAGTTGGCTGTGGTAAATCATGTCTTTGTTACCTTGCTCGGTGCCTTGCTAAATTCTGGTTCGTGATTGGATCGGATCTTTTCCGATAATTCCGCTTGTGCAGTCAGGTGACTGTGCGCTGCCTTTGTTTTGATATTTGGGCTGCATTACAGATGTTCCCCTACATAGTCGGCATTTCTAGTAACTCAGTTACTGCACTTTGAATAATTCCCTCCCTCGTTTGTAGTCTAAATTTCTCAATCTGATTTGTATTTATGAGTATTATGCCACCGCTACATAGCCTGTAAATTACAGAGCAAGAGTGACGAAACATGATCAATGCAGAACTTGGCAGCAAAACAGAAGCGGAAAGCGGCTGAACATGCTGACAACACAGCTATCGATACAAAGGAAATTTTTTCGAAAAAAAAAAAAAGAAAAACAGCAGGGACAAAGAGGACGGTATAAATTACCTGTAATAGAACCGTCAGTTTCAGATGATAAATCCCGAAAGAAGCGCTCACCCTAATAATGAATCCCTAGAGACAGGTATCATGACAAAAGGGTGAAGTAATGAAAAGGCTCACAAGAGATCACTCTTCCGCAAGGGTCTTGAGCTCGAAGAAGGCCTCGACGAGCCCGAAGCGGCAGCGTGCATAGCTTGACGCGTCAAAGCTGCTGAAACCCGACTTGGGTACGGCGGCGGCGCTTTGGCTTTTGAGGATGATTTGCGTCTACGGAGTGGAGAAGGTGATTGTGTTGATGTAGGGTCTTGCCTCGGCGAGCCGTGCTTGCGAAGGAAGTATCGTGGGGCAGGAGCAGAAGCAGGAGCGTCGCTTGAAATTGGCGGCGGCAAGTCGGACGGACCTAGGCCTGTGGGTAGGACCGGTCGAAACGCACGATTATAGGGAGATGGGGACGGTGGCGAGGACGCGCGCGCGTTGGGAAGGTGGACTGAAAGCAGCTGCGGCTGCGGAGGACTGGAGGCTGGCTCTGTCAGACGCGGCGAGTCGAGGGTATCGGCGCCGCCCGTTTCGGGGTAGGAGTCATCGCCGAGTGCCTGGGAAGGCGGGGAAGAAAAACCGAGCTGCGAATAAGTCGTGTCTTCAGCTGCGGGTAGCTGAGAAGCGTTGTTATCCAGCTCGGATACCGGGACGTCGCTGGTGATGGTCGGCCACGTCAGTGAGCCACTCGGCGTTACCAGAGGCGTATCAGCCAACTGTTCTGTCTCCTGAGATTCCTCGATCACGGTATGACTGATAGTCGGGAACGGGAAGGGTAACGGTGTTGGAGAGAAAGTTGACAACCTGTTAGTCGTTAACGTTGTGGGCGTCAGTGCATGACGCGCGGTTTTTTGCAAAGCTTGCGAGCTGGAAGCGTGCTGTGAGAGGTCAGGGTACTGTACATGGCGGAACAGTTGTTGTCGCTGTCGCTCAGGAATGACGACGGGTTCGGTCGATTTGCGCTCGAGGGGCTTTGATCTGAGAACGTTCCCTTCACTGGTATCTTGATCCTGTTCTAACGATGACACTCGAAAGGGCTGTGCAGCACTGCTCTGACTCTGAGAATGGGTATCAACCATAAAGACGTCTTCGTCGTCTAGTTCTTCGGCCCGACGCTTGGTGCGCTTGAGTGGTCTAGCAGTTAGCACAAGTTGACGGACTCGGGGTATCGAAGGAATCAAGGGTAAGTTGCTTTCGTATGCAAAGTCTCTGACTTTGATGCCATGATGAGCCAACGATTCAGAAGAACTCGGGGGTTGTGCTTCCTGTGGTCGTTGCTGTTGAGTTGCAAAGGGGGAAGAAGTTGATGAATCGGGTATTTGAGCGCTTGGGGACTTTTCAAGATAGATTTTTGAGGAAGCACGACATTGAATACGAGATCAGGCCTCGACTTACGATAGGAGATGGTTGAGGAACTTGAACGTGGACGTTGTCCAACACAGAGACAGAAGAACTCATCAGATTCAACGGGGCGTTGACCCCGAGCCGCTCCTTGTTGTCTGAGAGTGGCGTTGTATGCTCATCTGGATCACTTGAAAACACTTTTGACATGGGTACAGCGTGCAGACCTTCAAGTTTGCGTTCACTGTTTGAATCGCCCGACGGGTCAAACTGAATGTGGGTGGTGAGGCACGGGCGTCTTGACTTGTTCTCAAACTCGTACGCGTTTAACTTGACTGCATATATCCACTCACTCTCTCCCACATACCTACATTTACTTTACATCTCCGCATGCTCAGGCGTGCTTGGAAGTCCATCCTTGGCGCTGTAGTCGTCGTTTCCCCGCCAGCGTATATCTATTACAAGTATACGGAGAGCAGCAAGATACCCACTTTTGTCGTCAATGTGAAAGAGAAAGGACCAGACGGCAAGCCCCTCATGGTCAAACGCACATTCTCCTTGCTCTCCAAAGCTGCCGTCGACCAGCAAATTAATGGGTCTGCGACGTTCACCAGTCTCCCTCCCTCTGACGGTGTGGTCTGGAAACACACGACGGCGCAGGTCTCCTCAAACAACCCTATCGAGGATGCGCACGCCGAAGCTATTATCACCACGGAGGCCACGTCTTCTGATCCTGCTCGTAGTTTGCTCTTTTATGCTGTCATGGACGGACACGCTGGGCTCCATACATCCAGGCTACTCTCACATGTACTCATACCCGCCGTCAGCCTTGAGCTGTCCACGCTTACCAGCAACAGTCGCACCAACAAATCATCCATACTCGACATCTTCAAAACTTTAATTTTCCCCAGCCCCCTCTCACCTGTAGATGCACCCCAAGACGGACATGTAGAGAGGGTGTCGCAAGCCATTCAAAGAGCGTTCGATTATGTCGACTATGAGATAGTGAACGGACCTCTTCGCGTGCTCGCGGCTAACGTCGCTAAGTTCGACAAGACAAACATTCCTGACCTCAGTCAACATCCCATGGCGGAAGCGTCCATGCTACCCGCCTTATCAGGTGTGCTTGTATATTACCTTTCAACTCCACGTCCTCGCTGCCGGTCTTCTGACTATGATCTCAGGAAGCTGCGCACTGATGGCGTTCCTCGATCCATCGAAGCGTGATCTTTACGTAGCCTGTACAGGAGATAGCCGCGCCATCGCTGGGATCTGGGAAGAAACCGACGATGGCACGGGCAAGTGGCGCGTCGAGGTACTGACCGAAGATCAGACCGGGCGCAACGAAAATGAAGCTAAACGGTTGTACCAAATACAGCAATCCTATGCCGTTGAGCCAATTTTCTCACCGGCAATTTTTTTATTTCAGCTTACAGTTGGAGCACCCCACCGAAGATGTGATCGCGCGCGGACGCATTCTTGGTGGCCTCGAGCCGTCCCGGGCCTTTGGCGACGCCCGCTACAAATGGCCTCGCGAAGTGCAGGAAACGTTACGTACCTCATACATCTCAATTTTTATCTCATCGACTCTAACATCATCTACAGACTACACCAAGCGTTTAGTGTGGGCGCTGGCAGGGTTGTTCGTTCCCCTCCAGCCGGATTGAAAACACCTCCGTATGTCATCGCAACCCCAGTCGTTACACATCGGAAACTTTCCCTTCCCAACCCTGGGTCGTCCCAACCTAAATTAAGATTCATAGTCCTTGCAACTGACGGACTCTGGGATGAACTCTCCTCGGAAGAAGTCGTGGCACTTGTTGGAGGCTACTTCTCCGGTCTCAAAGGCACCGTCTCGAGATCATCTCTGCAAGCATCTGTTCCCACGACCACTGGTTCACCTACTGTGCAAGGTAAAGAACTCACCAGAGGAAGTGCGCAAGAACACTCGTGGGCATTTGTAGATGATAACGTCAGTGCTCATCTGATTCGAAACGCACTTGGAGGCGGGGACGAGGACAAGCTGAGGAAGACCTTGAGCATACCTGCGCCACACTCCAGACGATGGAGGGATGACATCACGGTAACGGTAATATGGTGGGAGGAATCCCAGGAGTCGAGCAAAGGCAAAACTCTAATTATCGCTTATCACATTTTAACGTACTTTTATTTTGCTTGACACCAGTTCTACATGATGTCGGGTTGAACGTACAAGGCAAACTGTCCTTGGTCTATGCGATAAAGCGTAGCCCTAAATGATGGGTCTCTTCTTTTTCCCGTAGCGTCCCTGCATGGCGTTCTTAACACTACTCGTGCGGTTGAATGGGCTGACAAGCCCGAAAACTCTTTGCTTAGTAGCCGAGCCATGTGTGTTGAATCGCCGTATCGAAGGGCGTTGTGACGTCTCATCATCGCGGTCTTGTAATTTTCGCTTGATCCCCTGCGTAGATGGTGAGCTACCGTAGAATTGGCTGGGTGGTATCGAAGGTATGGATGAGATTGTTGGTGACGCAGAAGAGGCGGGAAGGGTTTCCTTTGACGTAGGTGAAGAGATGGGCGCCTCAACTTTCTCGCCTATGTCTTCAGCATCATCATCCTCATCGGCGTATTGCGAGAGACTCAGAAGCGCGTTCGATGGCTTTAGTGGCGTGGGCTTCGACACCGCCTCGATCTTCCTCTTTAGAATATCAGCTTGTGGGTCGCGTGTTGGTGTCGCCGAGCGCGTGGGCTTCGATACAGGAGGTATGACTGGCTGTTTCTGCTTCTCGTCGGCATTGGGTTCGGTGTCTGAAACCTTCCTTTTCTTGTTCGTGATGCCGTTGAGTGTGACTGGTTGAGACCCAGATGCGACGGCAGCTTGCAGTGCCTGCCCACGCTCGCGCATATAGAATAGAATATATGCACATTTCATACTGGTGGGTGGCCCAGGATGACGCGTCACCGACTCGTCATTCATCTCGTACCACTGACCATTGGATGCTTTGACGTGAGCGTAATAGTGCCCAGAATTAGGACCACCTCCAGCATGCGAGATGACACCGTACAGCGAGTATGTGGGGCCATACTGGCCGTCACTAATTGCATGCTCCAGGGAAAGGCGTTCGTCGTACCGAACGGGGTGTCCAATTTTGCGTCCAAGGGGTGAAAAACGTTTGAGGTGAATGGTAAGTGCCACAGGTGCGTCATGTATTGTGAATTGCTTTGACGCCACCACAGGCCTCTTGCACCTGGAACGAAGTGGGATATTAGATGGAGGACGCCAGCAAAAACGAGGCACTTACTTCTCACACTTGTACTTATCAGTACCTTTCAAGTAATCGACTGCCGTGAATTTGCGCAGTGCATCCCGAAGGGTATCGACACCGTGAATATCTACACTGAGATCGAGTATACTGTCGAAAGTGTCGCTATTGTAGCGACACTCGCTGCAAGTCACCCGAGAGCGCAACTTTCCGCCGAAAATTTTGTGTACCCATGTCGTTTCTGCGACCTTGGGATCCAGTTTTCTGCGGCATCTGTCAGGATACAACGTCATTGCGATCGCCGAAAATGGACTGACGACGAGTACCCCGCGAGGCAGGATTTTTGTAGGGCATCAATGGCATAGCGGAGGAATTCATGGGAATCTTCTTGACGACCACGACGCATATGGCCTGCGATCACTGCAGGATGATGTGAACCCTAATTCGCAAAAAAAAGGCCACAGAATAACGTACACTGAAGCCTGCCAGAAATCTGATGTGGGGTAAAGGCATGCCTTCGGCCATAGGCCTCCTCCATGACGGCTTTCAGAGAACAAACCATGCAAAACCCCGTCTTTACGCGACCTAAAGACTGGTCAAGTCCCTGATATTATAACAAAACAAGATAAACGTACAAAGGTGCATCTTGTTATGCGAGAGCAAGACATGTAAAAGAGGTGGGGTATGCAATAAACATTGGAGTGCGCTATTCAAGAAGCAACTATTGCCAGTGTTTATTAGCCCAGAGCCAATGGTCAATCCTTTGGGCCAGGTTGTCTCTATCGAGCTAGCAAACAAAGAGGCGGTATTTTTATTGACATGGGAGGCCCTTGTCGGAGAACTGGGATCCTGGTGTGTCGCTTGGGCAGGTACCTGCTGCTAAGCAGGCTATGAGACAGAGGAGAAAAATAATGTGACAGGTGCGTACCTCCGGCGCAGAAGCAG
Source organism: Lactifluus pinguis (assembly GCA_003313945.1). Taxonomy (NCBI): domain Eukaryota; kingdom Fungi; phylum Basidiomycota; class Agaricomycetes; order Russulales; family Russulaceae; genus Lactifluus; species Lactifluus pinguis. The sequence goes on from QLPA01000578.1 coordinate 19,800, forward strand.
CCTTTGGTGAGCCATTTACAGGTTCATATCTCCCCTCGGCAATCAGCAAGGTACCAGAAGAGGACCCCTCGACAAACTCTACGGCTGGAGGTAAGAGCTTGTTAAAGCTTTCAATGTCCTTGGCTGGCCTGTATTGTGGTACACTTTCGGGGGATTGATGAGGACCAATAGAGGAGGGATAGAGGGGCAAGGCGAGCATTCTAAGGGGAGAGAGGACCTTTCGAAGAGATGAGAATACGGGTTGGAGTGTCGGGGGTATATTGTTGTAGTACAGTATAAAGTAAGAGAGTAAAAGACACCGGCAATCTCCATTTGTTGATTCACATCAACTGGCGCATACAATCAATCATTGGTTTGTCCGTAATGATACACCTTTTGTACTATGCTACAACAGTCCCCTTTACTCTTTACAACTTTACAACACTATCCAACAAACTGAATTCCACGGTCCTGCCAGACATTCGATGTCCAGTCTTGTCTCATGAGGTAGGGTCTCAGGTGCAAACTGACATCACTCATGAAGTCTATCCCCATCCCTGGTGCCAAGACGGGGCTTGGTGCCATGGATGAAGGATAAGGTGAGGAGATCTCCGAGGACGCTCGGGGTGGCGTCAGGTAATACCCGGCAGTGCAGTCAGGTGCAATTCGAGGAGACGGGGCCAAGAGTAATGGGGAGGTAGTGGAAAGCGCTGTACCAGACAGTTCAGGCTGCATCATTTGAGGAGTTTCTGCACATGTCATAACAGGAGGTAAGCTGTCAGCGAAGACAAACAATATGATAGGCTTACGGGGATTCCCCGGAAGCGAGAAGAGCTGATCCCAACAGTCTGGCAGAACAGGCAAAGAAATCTGATTTTGAGGTGAACCCTGGGGGTTGGAGACCTGCTCTTCCTTAACCCTAACGGGTCCTATTGACCGTCGGACCTTTGTAGAGGATTGATCGCGTTTGGGGGGCTCGACACATCTCTCGGGATCCAACCCGTGCTTTCTGAGGTGTGCCTTGAAAGCGGACAGGCGCAATATGCTGCAAATCTCGGTATGGGTATCACGTACTTGGAAAGTGAGGTATGAGTTACCTTGACGTACAACCCGATGCAGGACACTTAAAGGGCTGTCTAGGTTGATGCATCTCCTTGCGATGGCGGGTGCAAGATGAGGGGTCACCGAACGTGGACCGACACCCAGAGACACCACATTTGAACGGCTTGAAACCCGTACTAGACGATTTTTCGTCAGTAAAGGTAACCTTAACAGGTGAAGACTCATACTGGACGTTTCGGTGAGTCTTCAATGCCGTATATTGTGCGAAGCGTTTGCCGCATCCTGCCGTCTCACAGCGAAATGGCCTAAACGGATTCTCAGGAAAGGCCCTTATACCTCAACATAAGAAAAGCACTCACTTGATGCCATCATGCAGACGGGCGTGTCTGATACAGTCGGCCTTCCGCGAAAAGGCCTTATTACATCTTGCGCATACGTTGTCAGGTTTAGACTGGTGGAAGGCTTCAGAACGACTCGCGACGAGGAATTCAGAACTTACGGCGTTCATGATTTAAAAAAAAGGGTACAGTACAGTAAGTTATTTTCGTGATGTCGTGATAGATGAAAGGTCGTGAGTTAAAGATTATGAAGCGACGATGTCCAGCACTGTCGACCGATTGTGGGTATGAAGGAACGTTGTTTAGGACCAGAAACAACAGAACCGCTGGTGACGAAGGGGGGTGATAACTATGGCTTGCCACGCGTGCTTGCATGACTTCTCTGGGTGCTCTTATACGCGCAACAAAGCCGGGCGTCGGCTATTGTTCTAAGGTAAACGACAACGTTGCCCTGCCCTGCCCGGAACGGACACAAAAGACTCGAACAAGAATATGATTGGTGGGTTAGTGAAGTGTGTAGTAAGTAGAGCATAATTAGAGTGAGACATGTAATCGGAATAACAAAAATGATCCTCTCTCAGTGTTGTCTTCTTGCCCCGCGTCTCTGACGATCCTCAACGCTCAGCTGAGATCAAATTCAAACTGCCGCCCAAACCAGTGCCCTTGGTTACCCCAGTCCCGGTCCGTCGATCCTTCTGGTGACCAAATCCTTCATCCATGGTGCAATACAATCCAAATCTGCCCAAGTGAAAGACGCATATTGGCTTCTCCCAAATCCGACAACTAAATCGAGATCTTGCAAAAAGGGGCCATCACCCCACGGCATGCTCGTCTGTGGACTTGTTATCTGCGCTGTCAGCCTAACAACAACAGGTTGCGGTTAGTTCGGGCGATCCCCAGAAGGGAACCTGCACACTGACATCAAGCCACCAACCCATTGGTGACCTTCTTCCTCGAGATCTCCAGAGACCAACCATCGTTTATCTTCCCCGCCTGGGGTATGGAACGGGTATGCGGCGTGCGAGGGTGCCGGCACTGGGTGGGTGAGGTGTTCGTATGGATATCCGCTTTTGGATTTTCCAACCCCGTCATTGTGTTCACTTGAAGCCATTTCAATGCCAGGCGGGTGTAAGAATGCTCGAGCATTTTGGTTTATGGTGAATGCACCGCGGGGGTTGTTGAGTACCCCAAGTGCAAGTATTCTCACGTCAGCTAGTTGAACAACGAGCTAGGGAGTTGTTAAAGAGAAGAGTACAGTATGCTGCGGCTATGAGTCCATACCCTGATATGGGTTTCCAGATGTGCCAAATTACTTTGTAGCCTGTAAATGACTGTCAAAGGGCGATTACACGTAATAGGATATTTCATGCACACTTCATGTCATTGAAAATCGACAAAGGGTTATAGTTTCGAGAGGTTGCTTCTAATTCGTTAGCTGAACCGTTCTTATTCAGCACGATATACCTAGCCGAGACTTGAGCGAAAATGGGGATATTTGACACATACTGCCCTTACTTTGTCCAAGATTCATCGGCTGTGCAAGTAATCATACTACGGTGCCACACCCTGTAGAGTAGCCTATGCTCATTGGGCATAATGGGGGACAGAACGGGCTGACCTGCACGCACTTTTTGAAGGTTTCACGCCAGCTCATGTCTCTCTTCCATTTTTGCCACCCAGGTAGAAACCTCCGTTTAAAACACTCACACCAATCCGGCTCCTTCATATTCGGGAGTGTGGCGTCGAAGAGTAAGAAGCGGGGTTGAGCTAAGCTCAAGACGTCGATCCAATTCTGCCTTGGAACCGTCGTGCGCACACTCAGGTGCTTTAAGCAGTCTTCGTAATCCCCGCTGCGGAGGTTACGTTGGATTGGTGCTCTCCATGGATTCAGCGAACGATCCGAGGCGATGCTGTAAAGGCGACGCGAGAGGTAAGAGACAACAATAAGGGAAGCGAGATCCAGTTCTTCCAAGATGGCAGTTACGAGTTCTACCGGGAGGGATTCGAGGGTGATGGGCATGACTACTGCTGCGGATGAGTGTAATGGGCAACGAGGACATGTGTAAGTGGTTTTGGGTTATGTCGTTATACAATGATAAGATTAGATAACCCGCAACTACATCTATGCTATGCAAACCAGAGCAAATGCGACTGCACCAGTCGAGCTAGACAGCAGACCAAGGTCATACCCTTCCAGCAGGGCGTATCTTGTAATCTTCCTTGAATTTCTCAAACTCCCCTTCCTTGGTCTTGTATTGGTCTGTAAGGCTAGCGATGACTTTGCGAATCTGACGAACGAATGGTTTATGACGGCCAGTAGACATATCGTTAAAGACGCACACCGTCACGGTTCGTCTGCAGTGCGGGTACGATGTCCTTGACCGTCCTCTCTACAAGTACACCGCCAATTAGGCGGAAACATTTTCTGTCCGGCTCTTCTGCCAGCGCCTCATTCAGCGTCGAAAGTACCAAACTTAATTGGGATTTTTCTCATGAGATGGACGTTTGCACGAGAGACATGTCAAACAAACGCACGCATGTTCCTCGGCTTCTTGTTCGAGTTCCCCGATTTTAGATGCGAGATTTTGAAGGTCACCCTGGAAGCGAGAATATGTCTGCTGCACTTCTATCAAGTGGAAAGTTTAAACGATGGATGTCACGGAACTATCTCATACGCACCGTGATCAGACAAGGGAGGAACAGTCGATGCTTTCGATTTCTTCGAAGACGACATGAGTGATCATGAATCCGTGAGTTCTGATTGGCCCAGAGAGGATCGTCACGACTATGGTCACACAGGCGTGATAGCAGCGGGAGCAACAGCGACGACCAGCTCGACAGTCAACATGGCGTTCACCCGCCTTGGTTTGTCTACCCGACTCTTACTCTCGCCAACTATCGACAGACCATATATCCCATTGTTCGCCATACGGCACCTTTCCACTTCACAGCGCATTCTACAGGCTCAACCCGTACATAACCATAACCATGACCCTGCCAGTCATGTCAAATCGCCACGACTCGGAACAGGCGTTTACTCTGCGAGGGACGAACCAGGAAAGTACGTGAATCCATACGAGGGAGGACCTAGTGCTCTGGAGAAGGCTGCCCATCTGTTCTTTTTCACTGAGATTGTTCGAGGTTCGTTCATAATGACTACCTCTATTGTCTCTGAACATTTCTCACTCTACTTCAGGCATGTGGCTAGTCTTGGAGCAGTTTTTCCGTCCCCCATACACAATCATGTATCCTTTTGAAAAGGGTCCTCTTTCACCTCGCTTCCGTGGAGAGCATGCACTTCGTCGTTATCCGAGCGGAGAAGAGCGTTGTATTGGTTCGTATATGCGCACTTGCTTTATTTCTCGGTAGTCGATTTGTGCTATCTATAGCGTGCAAGTTATGCGAGGCAATATGTCCTGCTCAAGCTATTACGATCGAGAGTGAAGCCCGCCTAGACGGTTCTCGTCGCACAACAAAATATGGTTAGTGCACCATCTGCATCATGCTTGTCTTCTCACAGTGATTATATTTCCCATTTAGACATTGATATGACCAAGTGTATCTATTGCGGGTTCTGTCAGGAAGCCTGCCCGGTCGATGCAATTGTTGAAAGTATGCACCCCAACTATAAGCTTTCTCTCCCAGTGACTGACCTTTTATTCAAGCGCAAAATCAAGAGTTTTCAACCGAAACGCGCGAGGAGCTTTTATATAACAAGGAGAAATTGCTCGCAATCGGAGACCGGGCTGAAGCCGAGATTGCTGCAAACTTACACGGTAAGCCGACCTTTTACATATACTTGTGCGCCTTTTGCTAATGTTTCTCCTCACAGCTGACCATGTCTACCGGTAAACTCCAGAGTCCAGACGAGTGGGTTTGATCAGGTGTTGTGAGGTACATGCGTTAGACAAATTCGGCATAACTTTAATAAAAATATCCTTTCATTTCACACCTGTTGAGCAGAATGATGAGATTTACCGTCCATCGAATGTGTTGTTAAGTACGATGTGCTCCAAAGTCCGATCAGGCGGTGACACGTGATCGTTCCGTGGCTTGACGCGTTGAGGCTGAACTGCCCCGGTTTTATTCCTGTCATTGGACCAGGTTTCGAATCAAAGTGCCCAGAGACAACCAAGTAAAAAGTATTGTAAAAACGGCCCTTTCTTTAGAGGCCAGTCAAGATGTCCTCAGTAAAGACACCTACATTCGGCCAGTCTCTCGTCGTAAGTCTGGTACCCGCCCAGTTCCTTCACTCGACGTGTCTCACTCCAGTATTTCTGTTAGGCAGGCGGTCTTGCCGGAACATCTGTAGACCTTTTATTTTACCCGATAGATTCGATAAAGACACGTCTACAATCTGATCATGGCTTCTACAAAGCGGGTGGGTTTAGAGGCATATACAATGGGGTCGGTAGCGTCGTTGTGGGGAGTGCCCCCGGAGGTATACCCATTTACACTTTTTGACGGTACTCCAAGTCCTCACTTCTGTCGTAGCTGCCGTCTTTTTCTGCATTTATGACACACTCAAGCGCGTCTTACCGACCCCTCCCCATCTTGCACCCATCAATCATATGGTGTCTGCATCTGTAGCCGAAGTGGTGCGCAATACAAACTCATGACCAGACGAGACCACCTGCTGACCGCCCGTATCACACTTCTCGTTGAAGGCAGCTTGTCTCATCAGGGTCCCGACCGAGTTGATCAAAACACGGTCACAGACGTCTTCTTACGGTTCGCTGGCCAGCTCTTCTCTCGCGACTGCCAAGTTGGTCTGGAAGACAGACGGGATGAGAGGATTCTACAGAGGGTTCGGCACCACTGTCATGCGGGAGGTGCAGCTTCTGCTTGCGCACTCCTCAAACGGACGCTTACCATGAGCTTGGTTGTTGCAGATACCTTTTACGTCTCTGCAATTCTCAATGTATGAATTCTTCAAGCACCACCTGTCATACGTCCTGCATCACAAGCCCTCCTCTTTACGTCCTTACGAAGCTTCGCTATGTGGGAGTGTGGCGGGAGGAGTTGCCGCCGCCGTTACGACACCCCTGGACGTTTTGAAAACTCGAGTGATGCTTGATCTTCGGGTGAGAGTTGCCGAATTTGCTTCTGAAATTATGCCCTTGACCCATCGCAAAGGATCCGACCCATCCTGCTTACCCGTCTCCTCTCCGTCGACTTGGACAAATATATATATCGGAGGGTGTCCAAGCCTTGTTTTCTGGTGTCGTACCAAGAACGCTGTGGATATCTGCTGGTGGGGCAGTATTTTTGGGTATGTATGAATGGACTATAGATATCTTGCACTAAGCACACGGTATCCATTTTGAGTCGCTATGACTTGTCACCGTGTGCTAGCACCCTTTAAGGAAATCTTAACCAGGTTTAGGGGCTTGTCACGAAGGCTGCGGACTAGAAGGCCATTTGCGCTCCCACCGCCGGCGGGCGATCCTATTTTCGGATGCCCATAGCGCCCCCCACGTCTTGTGGTTTCCCCGTTCCCCGTTCAGTCGAGAAGCCCCGTAATCCAATCAAGCCCCTATCTTCAGAACCGATGTCTCTTCTTGTTCTGCACAGAACGTGAAATTCTGACCCTCTCGCAACTTATCTTTTTCCGAATCGAACATAATCATCGCCACGCTCCAGGCCCCCGCGCGACTGTTGAGATGCGTAATTTGTCTAAGGTCATCTTTATCACCCCCTGCGCCTATCAAAAACTTCCCGACCTTTATTGGCGCGAGGCTGTGGGTTCCTCGTGTGTACTGATGTAAAGTGAGTGGTGGCGGTCTCCCGCCCACATACGTCAGTACCACTCGGGACGCCACCGGACTATGTCCATGTGCTCACAACTCCCATTCCAGTCTTTGCAATCTTGTTGTCGGAACAGACAAACGATTCCCCGTTGGCGTTCCGCCCACACGTCAGACTCTTAACTCCCTAGGTCAGCAGTGATGACAGAGAGCGCGGGATGATGGGAAAGCCGGGAAGGTGCCAAGTGCGCAGCCGCCCCCCGCGCCGCCGCCGCTCGAGTTCTTTTTTGTTTGTGGACATTCCTATTGGCCTTCGAGTTTGGGAGTCGATCTCCCCCTCCCTCCCACGACGGGCACCCTAATCTCGCGCTTCTCCACTGCTCCGGACCTTATTAAAGCAGTTCAGGCAGTTTCAGCCTCCTTCGGCCAATACAAATAATGATCCATACAGCAAGCCAGTCCAACTTTGGGCGTCACGTCTGGGTTCCGGGGCCTCGACCCTCGGTCCGTACAGGCCGAGAACGCAAGCCCCGCCGCAACGCGTGTTTTTTGCTAGTTTGTGTGTGTGCTTTTTTTTGGGTTCACTCTGAGTTGAAAAGTCTATTTTGACCAGCCGCCTCTTTGCGACAGTTGTGGAGTTGGTATGCATATATAGCGCTCTCCAGCGGGATGCCCTCCTCGCTTGCGGCCGCCGCCGTGCTTATTTTACTTTGTTTCCCTCGAGGAGCCGCTCAAGGCCACGAGCCTCAGGCGCCTCAGTAGGGAAAGGAAGGGGAAGAGGGGTGCTAAGCGTCAAGTGTTTTTTTTTTTTTCAGATCGGTTTGTTCTCTGTTCCCATCTTTTTTTCGTCCTTCGTGTGTGACGGCGTTCGAACCTTTTTTGATATACTGATAAGGCTTAATATCGGTTCATCTCGGCAGCGATCAACGTCTATTTGAGTCTCCACTTTCGGACCTTAGCACCATCATTTTACCATGACCGAGGGTCAGAAGGGACAATCAAGGCAAACAAACAATCCGGCACGTCAAGCTCTCGATCGTTTCGTTTCGTGCTTTTTTTTTTTTGTTACCGTCATAGAGTTTCGCCTGCTGCGCCCGCGTCGGGGGCGGTCAAATGCCTAAACGGGTGGGTGGGGAGAGGGCTCATTATTCATTCCCTTTTGTCATCCCTCTAGGGACGTATCTCTCCGTTTCATCGTAATGAAAATGAATTGGCACCAATTGAACCCTGTGGCCGGCGTACTATGTATGGCCTTTCCAATCTCTTGGAACGAGGAGAATTTTTTTTTTTTTTTGCTTCCATGACAGGTTACATGGTTGCAACGAGCAAAACGTTTGAAACGGAAGCAAAATGGAATTTCCCGGTCTTTGATCGAGGAGATCGGGGTAATCGTGACTACGGGGTAGAAGAAAGGCAGTTTTCCTATGTTCATCAGATGTGTATATACAGGTAAACGAAAATGGGCAGTTCCAATATATGAGAGATGACCAACTCCCAGAGATCAGAGATTCATACAAATATATATATTTTTGAAGGAGGAGGGGCACCGACCACAAGACGCATATACACGCATCTAGCCAATGCTTTTTAAAGAACCAGAAAAACAAAAGGGGGGAAAACAGGCCAGGGATACATACAGGGGTCACTAGTGACTAGTTATGGCGGCAAAGTACGCCCACATACATCAGTCGGCGGGTTCGGGGGCGCGCTCGCGGACGTCCTCCATATCGACGTCTCTTTCAAGTTCGCCTTCTGAATTGGCACCATGTGGCGCACGGCGAGGAGGCATGTCCATTTCTACCCCGGAACCGTGCGCCTGTTGCCTCGCGCTCGAAACGTCCAGTTCGTAATACATTTCTCGCGGGCTACGTCGATGTGGAGAACCAGAGCGCGATCGTGGCGACAACGAACGCGAAATGGCCGGGTGGTGTCCATGTGGCGTGTCATTGTGGTGATATCCTCGAGGCTCACGAGCATGGGACGTGTAGCTCTCACGCTCATCGATCGGGTAGCGCGAACGAGAGC
>QLPA01000579.1:0-24522 GCA_003313945.1 Lactifluus pinguis
TTGATGCGGACAAGCCACATTGGGCAGCATGGCTCCGTGTCCACGACATGGACAGATCCTGGTCATGGTTCGACTGCAGATACGAAACTGATGGAAGCCCTCTATACTATGCGTCGCTGTGCGGATTCTTTGATCTTGCAGAACAACTGGTTTCCAAGAACTCCAAGGATGTGATCGCCGAGGGTGGTCGGATGAAGACTCCACTGGTGGCGGCATTGTATGGGAAACACTTCCGGGTTGCAGAGCTATTGCACCAGCATGGTGCAGACGTCGATGTTCGGGATAGCAAAGAATCGACACCACTACAGTGTGCATCCTGCGACGGGTCTGTGGATGTTGTGGAATGGCTACTCAATCATGGAGCGGATGTTAATTCCTTCGATAGATGGCTCAGCACTCCACTGATGCTGGCAAGCAACTATGGCCACTTCAAGATCGTTCAGATGCTGCTCGAACACAAATCTGATTTCACCATGGAAGATATGGAAGGAAGAGTTCCATTGCATGACGCATCAGAGTCAGAGGCTTCGGACGCCCGTGTACCGCTCGACATGATACGATTATTGCTGGAGTATGGCGCAGATGTGAATGTGCGGGATAATGTAGGATTCACAACATTGCACATGTTGGCAATGCCCGAGGAGAAGCCTGCAGTGGAAGTTATCCGCCTACTGCTCAAGTATGGGGTGGATATGGACGCGGAAGACAACAACGGCGAGACCGCACTTCAATTAGCGTCTGCGGAGGGCCACGACGAGATTGTGGAATTGCTGTTAAAAAATGGAGCAAAAAAGTAACAATGACCTAGTCATCGTCATCGCAGTAGTAGTAGTGGTTATATCAGTGTTGGTAGTATTAGCAGTAGATGAGCTTCTCAGTTTTTTTTGATACTGTACTGTACGTGACAATACATCATATGGACATATGGCCTTGTTACAATGCATGACACTTAAGTTCACTGGCGCGACAGAGGCTGGTGGCCCTGTGTTCTCGCCCACTAATTTTGGCGAGGTGGCCAGATTGATGAAAAGCGAAACTGATTCTCCTTTTTGCTCCTCGCTGTCAAATCTCCTGAAACCTAACTATAAGGACAATCGTTACAAGTTCTCCCGGGCCAAGTGGGGACGTTGCTCGGTCGTCAAAGGTCTGGATGAGTAGTAGCAACCTGGTCCACCTGGATGTATACGTGGATTTCGAAAGCCTTGTTTTTACTCCAGGACCTCCACAATCTTGTTTAAATTTCCTACTTGATCACATGCCGAATCGCGAATCGGATACAGCTCGCATTTGCCTGAGAAAGGCTATCGACGAACCCATCGCAAGTTTTCACGCAACGCGATGACGCCTGCTGCTCAAATATGGAGCGAATATCGACGCGGAACGTCAGACCGCGATTCAATCAGCGTCTACGGATATGAGACACAAGATTATGGAATTGTTGACAAAACTTGAAGCGAAGTGAACTTCGCCCACATCCCCCTTTCACTAGTATTCTATTGACACTGTACTGGATAACACGCGGATAGCGGACATTTTTCTACGATGCAATACAGTAGTACTAGGTAGCGCTAGCGCTAGCTATAGCCAGTTAACTCACAGCTGATAGTATAGCTCCTTGGAAACAATGAGTAGTTTGTCACGAGCCAGACACAACACTCTACAGTGACGTTTGCCGCTGTGACAGAAGTTGTACCAGTGCAGCGCCCGGCAACTTTGGTGGCCATTTTGGTGGCCAGACTAATTGAACGAAAACAAAACTGGTGCCTCTTTCTGCTTCTGATTGTGGTATCTCCGAGTCATGCGCTTCTAAACTATGTTATGATGAAGCCCTGCGAAGGCAAAACATTCGTTTTTCTACGTTCTTTATAAAGCGACGGGATCACAAATGCAGGTTAGTAGCAGCGTGCACACCCCTGCCCTGCAAACCGGAACGCGCTGGGCGCCGGGCCACCAGCTTACCTCACCCTCATCAATCACGTTCATGGCTGATAGCAAGCAAGGCGCGTATAGCAACAAAGCTGCTGATACCGACTTTCGACGCAAATGGGACAAGGAAGAGTACGCTGAAAAAGCGCGGAAAAAGGATGAAGAGGAGAGGGAACGGATGCAGGAGAACGAGGAGCGCATGAAGCAAGGTGTGACTGTCCCCAGCACCCACCACTTCTTCTCTGTTTTTTGCCCGCGAACTCCCCCAAAATCTAAACTTTCAGATTCTAATAATGCCTAGGCAAAAAGCCTCTGAAGGGGAAGAAGAAGGATCTTCCACGACCTACAGAGCTCATGAAACGTCGAGAGTATGACCTCGAGCTCGACAAGAACCTAGGCAAGACGATGGTCGTCCAAAATCCGGGAGGGAGGGGAGCCGGCCAACCCGGTTTTTATTGCGAAACTTGCAACAGGACTTACAAGGACAGCGTCGGTTACTTGGACCACATCAACGGTCGAGCACGTCAGTGACCCCCCCTTCACTACTACTCTTCCTTTCTATCTTTTTATTATTATTATAGATTTACGTGCGATCGGACAGACCACGCGTGTGGAGCGGTCAACAGTCGAGCAGGTCCGTGCCAAAATCGCTTCTTTACGCGCGCAGACCAAAGAGGCGTCCCAAGCGAAAGCGTACGACTTTGACAAGCGACTCGCAGAGATACGTGACAATGAGCTGGCCGCGCGTGCAGAGAAGAAGGCCGCGAAGAAGGCAGAGCGAGAAAAGGCGCGTCTTGAGCTCGCGCAGGACGCCGCGGCGATGCAAGTTGATGGCGACGGCAACGACATGATGAACATGATGGGTTTCAGCGGGTTCGGGACTACCAAAAAGTGACGACGTTACATCCATCTGTCTTTCCCCCCAACTGGCAGGTGCCGTACATTTTTGATATCTGTACTTCAGTTATACAGTGTAATTACAGCTATTCTCTTCGATTTATCCTGCGTCTAGAAGTACGTCTTCCAAGTCAAGGCCGCACGAGAGACAACAAGAACTTGGTTTCCGCGATCTCCTGCTCCTCCTCGATGATGATGTTCGAACCTTCTCTACGCCTGCTTACGTCGGCGGGCACGCTCCGAACTGTCCGCTCAATGGCCTCTGCGTGCTCGTGCACTGCATCGGGAAGGTCTGTCCCATTAGCTTTCTCGAACTGGTAATACACCTCGACGTCGTCCGTCGCCTGGAGACCAGCCTTCTTGCGAAGTTTTTGTACGCGGCTGATGAACTCCCGCGCCAGCCACTCACGCGCGAGCTCCGGATGAACCTGGATGTCGAGCCGCACGACGACGTCATTGTCCGTCTGAGTTGCGTATGCGCCTGCGCCCTCTGGTAGTTCGATGTACCGCTGCACGATAAGATCGCCCTCGACGAGCTCGATACCCGCAACTGTCACGCGACCTGTCTGCGTGTATGATCTGACGTCATCGCTTGACAAGCCGGGAAGCGCGCTTTTGACTTTGCTCAGATTGTTGCGCAGTTTCCGCCCTAGGACGGCCCAATCGGCGACCGCGCGGTATCGCACTCCGGCAGTGGTTTCCTCAGAAGTGACAATGACGTCACGGACATTGAGTTCGGACTGTACGTATCTCAATAGGGAACGAACGTCTTCTAAGTACTCCCTGTCAGGGTGGAACACCAGCAACTCCTTCAGAGGGGTCTGTAGGTGAACAGTCAGCAGATCTCTTCTGCTTTGCAAGCCTAAACCGCAAACCTTGAGACTTAGATTGTTTCGCTCGCGGATATTCCGAGTTAGTTCGATGACGGTCTGCATACGCTTCACTTGACGTTCAATGGTAGGATCAAAGTATTCTTCCTTGACATCAGGAAATAGTAAGAAATGGACTGATCGTGTGTCGCCTGCGCTGGGGTCCTCGGGGATGAACGCCCGCAACGATTGGTAGATGTTTTCTGTAAGGAACGGGGTGTAGGATGACTTATGACAAGAGTTAGAAAGACGGAAATAGGAACCGATGGTTTCAACTCACCATCGTTCGGCAGAGCGTGAACAGGGTCTCAAACAAAGTATTCAACGCTACAACGGTGTCTTCTAGGCCATCTTCTCCTTTGAGTCGTCGGCGGTTGAAACGAATGTACCAGTTTGTAAGCTCGTCAATCAGGTCAAGCAATCGTGGTATAATGGTGTACAGGCGGTATGCTGCCATCTCCTCCTTGACAAGTTTGATGAGCGACTGGCATCGAGCCAAGATCCAGCGGTCCATGACATTGTTTGATACAGGTGCATGGGCGTCATACCGGAACTCATGCCCGGCTGCCTTCTTGAGCAGTGCGACCTGGCCGAGGAAGAAACGGAATGAATTGACCCAGGGAAGAAGAACACGTGATATAACCTCCCGCACTCCCTCTTCTCTAAAGCGCAGGTTGTCACCACGGACTATAGGTGAGTTGACGAGGAACATCCTGCGAAAAAAAGTCTCGGCCACATGAACGAAAACAACAGAGAAAATTGACAAACCTCGTGGCATCAGCTCCGTACCGGTCCAGGATCAAATTGGGATCGGGATAGTTCTTCAAGCTCTTGCTCATCTTCTTCCCATCACTGTACACGATAAGCAGAGAGAACAGGGGAAAAGTCACAGATGGACTTACGCGGCAAGGACCAGACCAGTAACAATGAGATTCTGCCACGGCGCTGTGCCAAACAAATGCGTAGAGAGGACCAGTAACGTGTAAAACCACCCCCGGGTCTGATCGATACCCTCAGAGATGAAATTGGCCGGGAATGTACCCTCGAACAGTTCCTTGTTCTCGAACGGGTAATGAAGTTGAGCGTAGGGCATACTACGCATGCAAACGCTTAGATGCTAACATGACAAATGACTTGGAGAATATATCGTACCTTCCCGACTCAAACCAACAGTCAAAGACCTCTGGTATCCTCTTTAGATTCCCATTACCTTGTTGTGAAGGGATAGTAATGTGGTCGATCTTGTCTGAGTGTAAGTCCGTGATGCCCGTCACTCCCGACAACTGTTCGAGTTCTTCGACAGACCCGATTGCGATGACCTAATATAGTACATTGGTACTCGTTCCGATCTTCGATGTGGGTAGAAATGATACCTCTTTAAAGTCATCAGAGACCCACAGTGGGATCGGGGTGCCCCAATAGCGATTTCGAGATATAGACCAATCACGTGCATTCGCGAGCCAGTTTCCGAAACGATTCTCACCAACGTTCTGTGGTACCCTGTGAAAAGGAGATATCTAAGGCTTGTGGACGCGTTCTTAAGCTGAACGATCACGAACCACAGTGTCTCGCTATTGTTCTTTACGAGGTGATCTACGATATGCGATACCTTCACGTTCCATACCGGGAAGGCGCGGTATAGGATGGGAGTATTTGACCTTTCAAGAATAGCAGTCAGAAAGCGAGCTCGTCACCAGACAGGCCTTCATTCCAAACCTCCAGCAGAATGGATACTGATGCTTTTCCTGGTCCTGCCTCACCAGCCGGCCCTTTGTTTTGAGCACCTTCACAATTTCCTTGTCCGCGTCCTAGTGAGAAGAGGCCCCGCTGTATAAGCCAGCGTACATCGTAGAGCGTCGCGTGACGTTCTGACCTTAACATACTGTCCAACGAAATCTGACACTTCGTTTGTGAATCGCCCAGCGTCGTCAATCGGACACGGTGGCATCTCGTCTATATCGATGACCTCGTACGCAAGTGCGATACGGTGATCGTCCTCGCCAAAACCAGGTGCTTGATGGACAATTCCGGTGCCGTCCTTGTCTGTCACATAAGTGTCCACGAGTACGCGGAAAGCCCTATCCTCGTACTGGGAAAGGACCAAGTCAGCAAGAAATATGGCACGCGGAAAAGGCGGGTCACACCTTCTCAGTGAAATACTCAAACATTGGGGTATACCTCCAACCTCTCATGTCCTCGCCGCTGAACTCGCCGACCTTCTTGAACTTGGCCTTCTTTGGATCTTTGTATACAGCCTGCAATCGCGACTCTAGAAGGATGTAATTTACACCACGATCCTCGTCATATATCTTGATATAAGTGAAATCAGGATGCACGCAGAGCGCAAGATTGGAAGGGAGTGTCCAGGGCGTGGTTGTCCACGCTAACAGAGATGTCGTTGGATCGTCCACAAGTAGAAACGCAACAGTTACTGTAGGAATAAAAGATCAGGACAAGGGATAACGAAAGAAGACGCAGCATAGCAGTGGGTAGTACACCTACCCGCAGGATCATTGACCTCCTTGTAATTCTGCCCGGCCTCGAAATTAGACAGCGGCGTGAGCAATCCAGTCGAGTAAGGCATGACTTTAAGACCACGATACACGAGATCGCGCTCAAAGAGCTGCTTGAAGGCCCACCAGACGCTCTCCATAAAGCTAAGATTGAGCGTCTTGTAGTCATTGTCAAAATCGATCCAGCGACCCATGCGCTCTACGGTGTTGCGCCACTCTGCCGAATAGCGCATGACGATCGCGCGGCACTCGGCGTTGTACCGGTCGACGCCCATCGCGAGCACGTCCCCGCGCGACTTTATCCCAAGCTTTTTGTCGATTTCGTGCTCTACTGGTACGCCGTGCGTGTCCCAACCGAAACGGCGCGGCACGTGGAAGCCAGAGACGTGCGCGTGGCGCGTGACGATGTCCTATGAAACAGGATGCGCAAGATGGGATCACTCGGAAGGTTAAACGAAAATATTACTGTACCTTTATCGTCCCTGCGAGCAGATGGCCATAGTGCGGCAGCCCAGTAGCAAAGGGAGGCCCATCGTAGAATGAATAAACGGGCCGTCCTTCGGAGAGCTTAAGACTGGTTTTGAACGCGTCAATCTCGCGCCAAAATTTTAATACGTTCTCTTCTTCCTGTGGGAAGTTAAACTGAGCTGAGACTAAAGTAAAAATTGAGATATCTATGAGGATTTAGGAAATAAGGAGCTACTTACTGTCGTGTGGAGGGAACATAACAAGAACAGATCAAACCCCGGCTTTGATTGATTGACTCATTATTATCTCGGCCCGTTCGGCCCGTTCAAATGTGTCCGCAAACAACTATAAATAACGCGTAAATGGCTACTTAATTAATATGTTTCTAATTGACATCATCCGACCTCCCCGGTCTCGCGGGGGCCGACTAAACCCTATTTGACCTTCTACTTCCCCGGCACATCTAAGTTTTTCCGTGGAAAGTGACATAAATCCAATTGCTCCTTGGCAACGGGTAGCGTCGTTCGGGTCAAACGAAGGTACCGACTAGTGTAGGCCGTGCTTGGGTAGAGGTGTTGAACGCAGTAAATTTGCGTGTCCGATAGGTTAAGGTGGGGTGGAAACTACGATGGTCGCAGGGTGTCCACAGGGTGCTGATGTTCTTGTTCTTGCCGCCGTAGTCGCCCCTGTTGTCTTTGTTCATCCCTCCATTGTAGAGCACTTGCTACCCATTCACGCATGTCAACATCGCGCCGCGCATCTTCTTGGAGAAACGGATGACCCTGCACCGCATCATCATAGGTTAAGGAGATAATGAACCAGTTTACAAGATAACTCACCAATAGTTCGGCATACGTGGCTCGGTCCTCGGGTCGCTTTAGAAGACACCTGCTCACCCAGTCTCGTGCGGTTTCTGAGTAGGTGCCAGGTAGCTCTGGCGGATCGCCATGCACGATTGCAGTGAGTTGGGCAAAAACGTTTGAATATGTCTCGGGTGGATACGGGTATTTCCCAAAAGCGATCTCAAGAGTCGCAAGCCCAAGAGACCACACGTCAGATGAAACGGTGTACGTGCTGAGAGCATTCTGGGATTCGCCTTTGATTCGTTCAGGTGCCATATAGCTCTGGCAGCCGATGTTTGTTTTAGCGAGGGACTTTTCGAGCTGACCGGAGACGCCGAAGTCACAGAGCTTGACATCGCCCTTTTTGTTAACAAGAACATTCGTAGGTTTAACGTCTGAAAGGAGAAAGGTTTAATGAAACAGCATTCTCAGTGGAGAAGCGTGACACGCGCCTCGGTGAATAATCTGTAGTTCGTCCTTGAGGAATTTAAGCCCTTTTACCATACAAGAGACAATGCGACCCAAGACCGGCTCGGGCACCCCAACGCCATACAATTTATCCAGGCTGCCAGCATCCATGAACTCCATGCAATAGTAGACACAAGACTCTATGAAGAACGCGCCGTAAAATTCGACGATAGATGGGTGCACGGCACGGTGTAGAATGTCAAGTTCCATGATGATAGCATTTAGCTTAGTGTCGTCAAGCTCCAAACGAATTTCCTGTGGATTATTATAATTCAAAGTGCGCAAGGTAGAGACAGGACAGCGCTTACCTTCATCGCCATCGCTACGTTGGTGGGTTTATGGAGAACTCGCTTGACGGTACCGTAAGCCCCGTTACCGAGCTCTTCCCCGAGCTGAAGCTGATCCATATTGATAGCGAAGGAAGGGCCATTGGAGAAGTCGACGCCTGAAGAGTGCACTACCGCCTTGCCGCTGAAGTTGAGAGCACCGGACGGATCACTGCAAAAGGATGAACAAACAAAAACAAAGCTCGTTATGGCTAGGGGGACATACACGATTTTTCCGAAATTTGCAAAGGGTGTGCTGGACGCGGCTGCAGAACGGCGAGGAGGCCAGTCGGTATCGGCAGGGACTGCTGCGCCCGGACCGGCGTCCGCATCGCCGCCACCAAGTGGCTGCTCACCTGTGATGTCACTGAGTTTGAATACTGGTTTGTTACGGCGAGCAGCCATTCCAGGAGAGAGAACGGGACTAGGGCGGAGCGGGAGGCCACCCGAGGGTGTACGAAATTGAGAGGTGGGTGCACCGAGGCTGATGCGCTTGAAAGCGGCAGTGGCAGCGTCGACGTCTGGCGATTGTGACGCTCGATTTGCCATCTAAGAAGGTAACGTCGGGATGAGAGGGGGGTAGTAGACAAGAAGACACATACAGCGGCCATCTTTGCCTGTAAACGAGGGGGGATTGGAGTCGCGCCATTGTCATTGCCACCTCTGGTAGTGATGCGGGAAGAGGGCGGGCCGGGTGGATTTCTGGAAGGCGTGAGGACAACGGAAGATCTAGTGGAGGTAGACAAAGAATCGGACATTTGACTGGGGAAGGAGGGGAGGGAGGAAGAGGATGGGAGGATGGGGCTACTCGGGTCTCTTAATAAAAAGTGAAATGTATGCGCACTGCCAAGGAGTTCATGACTCTTTTTTTTTACGCTACGCAGTTAGTTACCCGACCCGTGATGACCTCCTCTTCCTTATTATCAACCTTTCAACTCGTTCCTCAACTCTCCCTTGCACATTTATTTTATACCCTCTCCTCTCTCGCAGCTCTCATCATACTCTCACTCGCCTATTCCCGTCTCTCTGGCCTTTTTGGCTCAGACAAAGATAAAAATATGTCAATTACTGTAAAATGGGGTCGTGAACGGTCGGTGTTCCCCTTCTCCTAACACTGCATTACCTCGCGTTTACCATGCTTCTCCTTCTCCTTCACCGCACCTATCTCATTCCCCTTTCTGCGTCATTACTACCCCCCCTGATCTCCGCACACGCAGCTTCCAGATTCCCCTTCCTTCACTTGATACCACGCTTGCCGTATTCCGCCAAACTTTATCGGAACATACTCATCTTCCCCCTAATTCTTTCAAACTCATCTATGCTGGTGCCGTCATGAAGGATGACAATGCTCCTTGTGAGTATTTTCTGCCAATAACACGTCATCCCCAATCTTTGTTCGCCCACTCCTATCCCTCCATATTCATATTTCCCCATTCATCAATTCCCGGTTTATGTCCTGATATTGCGTCATTCCCCATCATTCCCGTTGCTTAATTTTATCCCCACAGTGTCGGCGTACAAGATGCGGTCGGGCGGTACGCTACTACTTCTCGACTCGAAACCCGCGACTTCCCCTGGTCCCATACCCGCGGCGTCAAAGACCCCAAAGACCGAAGCATCGACTATTCAGGCTATTCGGGCAGAACTCTCCACGGTGCAAGGTACCCTCGAGCCCAGTGTTGACGCGTTCCTTCGCACCCCCACCGCCGATACCGAGCACAGGCGTCTCGGAGAGTTGTTGCTACAAGCACTCCTTCGCCTTGATGCATTACCCATCGACAGCACATGGGTTGATGCACGCCGCGAACGCAAGGGTGCGGTGCGTGCTGTGCAAGGCGTTCTTGATCGCTTGGACAAGGGTTGGCGAGAAGCCAGGGCTCTAGCAGAGTCTCAGAACGGGATAGAGCCTTGACGGTAGCTGTACCGTGATGTTGCTTCGTCGGGACTACATTCACCTGAACAACCCTATTGGATGCATTCATATCGGAGCCTCGGAGCCTCGGCCACGTATGCGTGTATCTCCCGCGCGCCACAGTCCCTTCTACCCTGTAGAATCTGAGGGAATGAGGTCGGTTGTTCACAGGTCGATTAGGTTTGATCCCTTCGACAAAGCCACTCCCTTTCAGGCTGATTTGAGTGTTATCGGTGCATTGTGCACCAAATGCAGGCCCTGTAACAATCATAGAGTTTTCTAAATACACCCAATTTTGATCACCGTAACGAGATATCTGAACACTAGAGTTCACCGTAATGACTCGCCTTTCTGGCGAGCCCGTGAAGCACTCTTGCCTTATAATCGTGACGCTGATTCTCGGTGTTCTACAGAAGACCTTCACATCCACACCGCTTTATCTGGTGGGCATCCAAAGTGCGACGTGCATGCCACGGGTCGGTATGGACACTTGTCAGTGACCAATCCAGTACCATTTTCTAGGTGTGCGCACCATCTACGGCTCTTTCTTGGGCCACAAACTTGGTCGGCTGCGGAAAGATTTGCCCCGTGAGGCCCCAAATTGATCGTCATATGGAGACTAGTTTTATGCGAGACTACTATACGAGACCTATTCTTCCAGATCATAAGATGGGCTATCTACCCTACACCCCGGAAGTGCACCCTACATGAGGACGCGGATGACGACTCGGCCTTTCCCTCTGTCGACCTGTGCTCATATCTATCTATGTGCCCCTGGCCTCCGGCTCACCCCTCGCCAGACTTCCTATCGCTTGCCGAACCTCAGTCATGTCGTCATGTCGGTCCTGATCATTGTTAAGATGGGGGGAACCTGCCCTGATCATCTGTGTCGATGATGACGATGACGATGGCGATGACGATCGTGGCGTGGCAAATTGGCAAGTTTCCAGCGCCTCTTCCCTTCTATCTCTAAAAAGAACAAGGTTTTGTCGGCGTCGTGCGTTTTAAGAGAGCAAAAGTATTTTAAGCCGTATATTTGATGCGAGGGCCCAAGGGGGTCCTTCGATCGAAACACGTGGAGATAGAAGCGGGCAGGGAAGCAGGGCTCGTATCCATAAGGGCGAAGGCGATACGATAGCCACCGCCCGCCCGCCCGTCCGCACTCACTCGCTTTCCCAAGCTCCGGCGAATTCCCCGCACTTGCAAAACGTGTACTGTATTCGTCTTCTCCAGCGTCGCGACGACGTCAAAGTCATCACCACCATCATTGTTAATATCGTCATCCTTGTTCCTAATACTACCCACGCGGTCTCTCGTCCAAATGTCAAAAACCCAACGTTTCCCTGACCGCCGTCCAAAGTGAGCCCCCTACCGGGTTAAATGAGTAGACGGCATACGATAGGTGGAGCGCACAGCTGTCAGTGCCTGTTCGTCGTGCACGGCCAAGAAGTTCCTACTCAGGGGGCGCAACAACGGCATGACGATACCGCGCTGCTCGGTCATTTCCTCCCCTCCCTCGCCCTCTGCCCTTGACGCACGAACACGCCTTGGCTGCATCATAAGGAGGTCTTGCCAACCGACTTACACCGAAGGTCAGCGGAATGAAGCTGGAAGATCCCAACCATCACTTCTAGGTATGTCCGTCGAGTCGTGTTCAGCTGGTGCGCGATTTGTGTTCGCTCAGAACCTACTTACGTTGCTCCGCAAGGGGCCACGTCTGATGACGAATGCCGATAGGGGTGATGGTGATACATATTGCATAGAAATACACGTGCAGTAAGGGGTACAGGGGGACCAGCAAATACATCACATACAGACGATCACGGACAACGACACGGCAATGTCAAACGTCACGCAAACGAGCCAAGCTCTCCTTAAACGCCTTTTCGAGCCTGTTGGCATGTTTACACCACATTGAGTCTTCGATGTTGTAAAAACGACAATTGTCAAAAATCAGTTGAGCATCGTCTGTAAATTCCTCCAAGCTGGCATATTTTCCACCCTCTAGCTTCTCTCCCATGGTTCTCAGATCTGCGCGGCGAAAAAAAAAATCATTCGCAGCTTTTGGTGAAAGGAGAAGAAACGCGCACCCATCGGTTGCTCGATCACGTCGTAGTAATCCGCTGCATCCGAGAGCTTCACAGGTTCACGGAACGGCCACGACGACGCGTGGTTCTGCATCTCCGACAGGAGGCGGTTCATAATGCTCAGCTCCGTGTTCTTCGTCGCGGCCTTCCCACCCCTGTTTTGTCATTAGCACACACACATACACAACCACGATCCAAAATTAAATTGCACACGTACGATGCCGACATTTCCGGTGTCCACCCGCTTTCACCTGTCACGAAGGTCAATGAGTGGCTGCAAAAATATCAGGAAATACAATCACGGACGAAGCCCGCGCACGTCTCGGTAATCAACCACACCTCCGGCGCCGTCTTGAAATTGGGGCAAGCCAGGGTACACTTCATGGCTCCTCGACGTTTGGCGTATTTTGGCGAGGACGGCCTCGCGCTGTTGCGCGATAATATCCCGTGTGGCCGTGTAGTCGACACGGCGCAGCATCGTACACTGCATGATTGTGCCACCTTCATAATCTTTGATATAGCCCGCCCAAACAGACCGATCAAGCGTTATCTCCTTGGAAAAACCTTGTTTTTTGAAGTATCCGACAGCAAAGTTGTCGGCATAGGTTAAGAAATGCATCATGTCCGGATACGTGCGCCTGATATGGGCTTTGAAGTGATCCATCAAGAGACCGCCATAACCCTGCGATTAACTCTGCCATGAGTACCAAGAATAGTCGGGACGTCTATTTTAGTTGGTGTGGACAGCACCTTCTCCTGAGATATTGACGCAGTTGCGAAGAATACTATTTCTGCGAAGCCTCTATGTGGAAATGGGCGATAGCAGATGCCTCCGACGACCTTGTATCCCCGCTTACAAATCGCAAGGCATTTCGAGTTGGAATCAAAGACGAGCCTGGCGATATATTCTCGCGGCATGACGGGGAGCTGCTTGCGAAAGAGGGTCTTGAGGTTTGTGAGGATGACGTGGGATCGAGGTTTACCGTCATTCTCGACGGGTATTATTTGAATCACACCCTTTCGTAATTCAATAGCTGATGGTTTCTCGGCCTTCATGCCTGGATACTGTAGCTAGTCAGAAGATGTCACAGGCGCTAAGAGCAGGGCAGCCACACCGAGTTGGAAGATGACGCGATCGCCGTGTCGACGGTGACGCCGGTGGCGAGGCGATCCAGTTGTCCTTCGTCCATCTGTTCTTCCACTTTAACAGCTACTTCGGATGTGCTCGGGAGAAAGATTTCTCCATTCATCTCGGCCAACATATCACCCGATGGAGGTGGAATAGACATGGGTGCTGTGTGGGCCGTGGACATCGCGCTCGTGCCCTTACCCGCATGGCGAGAGGGATGCGACTTTGTCCCGTTCTCGGGGCGCAACGCTGAAGAGAGATTCATACGTGCAGTGATGGCAAGGGGTTGCTCTTCGTCCTCGTCGTCCTCTTCCGATAATCGAGGTCGTTTGATCAACGGCTGTGAATCCTCGTCGGTAGAAGAGGAGTGAGAGAGAGGCCTTTGTCTCGGAGATGACGGAGCTTTATACATGTTGAGAGGCAAAAAGAGATATTGATCAGAATGGAAAACGGCCTCGTGGTAAACGTGAATGGAACTTACCGGGTGACGCCGCAGGTTCGGTGAGCGGACTGGCAAGCGATATGGCGAGGCGCATTCCGTCACCGTCACGGAGGGCGCTAAGCTCCGCGTCTGAATAAGTAAAGTCGAGCAGCTTGCCTAATACCTAAACACCGGCGAGTGGATGGGTATCTATCAAAAACGGGGGGAGACGATGGTTAAAACTCCGCACCTAACAATGAGGTTGATGCGCATTACAAACAACGTTTTCGAGATGATCTAGAATGGCAAGCGTACCTCGAGATGTTGGTCCATGCGGAGAGCCAGATTAGCTCTGCGTGTGTACTCATCCTTTCCAAGTTCCGCCTCATTTGCACCGTGTTGTTGTGGTCCGTGACCACAACGACAATGACGAAGATAGGTAATCCCGTTGTCTTCTTCGTCAGAACCATACTGGGCCAGGTCTGTCAGAGAATTCTCTGGAGGGTGATCATCGCGGAGGATTTGAATGTCAGAGGGGGGATGAAGGCCGAAGCAATCGATACAAAGAGAGCATGGCGTATGTCGGGCGATTTTTAGGGTGATCAAGTCGTCAGAGAGTGTATCGAATGTGGTCGAAGCTGGATAAAGAGCTCTCATCGTGGTTCCCACTTTGCTTTCTTGCTGTAATTTTGTTTTTTTTTAGTTTTATTTCATTTTATTACTAATCTAGTTGATTTTAATTTTTGTTATTCCATGTGGTTTCTTCAAGCAATCACAATATTCCTCTTCATCCCGTTTATATGCGCTACCCAATGGATTCAATACCCCGACAATGGCGTTGCAACAATGACCCACTATACCTTGCCTGAAAACTATATCGCATCTTGTGGTTGCACTGCGGAAAGTACACATTACCCCACCGCTGCTCTCAACGCAATGGCTTTCGGAAGTAGGACAGGCTATGGTCCCGCATGCGGACGTTGCTTCGAGCTTACGCTTCTTAATACCTTCCTTTCCCACCCTCCCTTCTATCCAACAACGAAAAAGAGCATCGTCATCAAGATCACCGATTTATGTCCTCTCAGTACAACTGGTTGGTGTAACGCAACTACCAGCGGTCCAAACGCGTGAGTCGCAGCCTCTTCCTCAGAAGTACATCTAGGTTTGATGCTTAACGACACCCAATACGTGGCGGAACCTTCAGCGGAGGAAGCTATCTCAATTTTGATCTTGCTTTTCCCTCATCATCAATACCCAGTAATTTTTTCCCATCCAACGCAACTCTATATGGTTAGTGGATTCACTTAAATAAACTTGGAGAACCCTTCTAAGCGTTGCATAGGTTACACTGTAAGTCACGTACCCATCTCGTGCTTCTCTGTGTTGTAGAATGTATGTATGTACAGGACTTTGGTGTCTGGAATATCAGTTACCAGAGCGTTTCCTGTGCGTCCCACTGGTCTGGCTCTAAGGATGCAGCTGCACTCGGAAGTGACCCCAGTTTGGGGAACGACGCTTGCTGTGCTCCTGACCCAACGGTAAACCTACCTCCAAGTATAATGTTCTGCACTTTCCTGACTCGACTGTAGGGCAGTGCCAACGACACATGCCCCTCATACTCTGATAAGAACGGTACACCGTGCGTCCGCTTCTTGCGTCTAAGCCTGCCCCGTCACCTCAATGTTCCTATCTAGCCCTAACACTGCGAACAGCGGCGCAGCAAGTGCGCGGCTCGGAGTGTCGATTATCTTGACATGGATCGCTGCACTCATCATTCCACTAACGTATACCCCATCATATTAGTCATCGGTCCAAAAGCTTACATGTGTCCGCGCTGTGCCATACCAACGTTGAACCTATTGTTAATCTATGTTATCAATTTTTCGAACGAATGGTGGCGACCAAACAGTCTGAATATTACGTTAGCGCGAAGCCTCGCTATCAAGCTTGTGGTATCGGTTAGTATGTCCGGGAGCGAAGCGGCGTAGCCAACGTAAGCCGCCAAGCAAGACAAAGATCGTCACGGCGATGGTAAGCAAAATCAAGCCGATGATATAGCGCTCTGCGTGAACCTTCGGCACTTCGAGTGCAATCTCCGGCGCAGAGGTAGAAGGAGGTCTGCTATCCTCTGAAGGGACCTCCGTTATCGGAATGGTATGAGCAGTATCGCCGTCAAAGTCCTGAAGGGCGGGAAATTTATTCGCATGATGGATTTTACACAGATAAGCAGCTGGTTAGAGCTCAGCATGAAGAGGTACCTCATTGCCTTCAGTGTCTACGTCGAGAGGGAGCTAAGGGTCGAGGTATTAGCGAGGAGAAATCCAAAGGAGCTGCAAACCTACTTCACCGCAATCAACAATGATAACGTCCTCATCAGGGGTAGAACCCCCGCTTTTCGGGACGTCCTCTGAACCCTAATTGAGAAACTTCATGAATTGCAGGTAAGGACTAACTAACCAATCTTGTGGACGATATCCATTCCTTCAAGAACTTTGCCGAACACAACCTAAAGAAGGTGAGGCTCGTGAGAGTTGGTGAACAAAAGTATAACGTACGTGTTTTCCGTCAAGCCAGGCAGTTATGACCGTAGTAATGAACTAGGGCGGAGGTCACAATTGGTGGACTAAGAGTGTGCAGTCCATCGACTTACAAATTGAGAGCCTTGAGATGATCTTTCTCAGTACCTATCAGTGAAAAAAAAAACCCAAGTATTACCATTAGTATCCTTGCCAGCGTTCGCCATGGAGAGAAGACCAGCAGAGGAATGCTTGAGCTTGCTGCAGCATATGTCAAAGACGTCAGAATATCCAAATACACTACTCAACCAGCACGCACAAGTTCTCATCGGGGAAGCGGTCACCGTAAATGGACTAGAAAGAATATGAAAATGTACCGCAGGAGTGTAAAGGTAAAAGCTAACCGCTCCCCCAGTGCCATCGTGCTTAGCTAAACAGGGAAATCACTTACGACTATCCCCACTGAATGAGTTGGACCAAGAACTTACTGAAATCACCACCTTGGATCCTGTTACGAATCTTACTTGGAATACAGGTAGAGACAGGTAGTGTGACTTACATGAAGTCCTTGATGACACGGTGGAACTTGGAGCCTTTGTAGCCGAAACCAACCTTCGTGCCATCCTTCCTGATGCCAGTTGACAAAGCACGGAAGTTCTCCGCAGTTTTGGGCACGGTCTATGGGACCATTCGATTAAGTCTTGGCAGGCACTAAGGTCAAACAACGTACGCCACCGAAAAGGCCCATAACGACTGTGAGGTCACTGAGACGAACTGGAATATATCAGGGAGAGTAAAAAATAACGCACTACGACCCAAGTCTTTGTCACCATGTTTGATGTCAAAGTATATTTTACTGGTAATCTTCGGGCCACGGGCTGCCTCGACGGACTGCGCACAGAACAGGGCAGCAAGTGTCGCAACGACAAAAAAGAGTGTAGCCTTTGCTAAAAACATGGTTGTTGAGTGAAATGATGGTTCTGAGCGCCCAAGGCTAAGCTAGACGTGGCTCGGAACATACCGAATGACATACACGTGTCCAGGCACTCCGCTGTCAACCAGCCTTTCTTATCCGAGAAATGTGACGACAAACAAATATCCTGGCCGACACCAAATATCACGGAGGCACATAGCCAACTTGAAGGAGAAACCCTATATTCTCAGGGTCTACATCTGACTGATGCTCGGGCATGGACTTGGTGTGCTATTTGATATGGCGTCGCTCCCTCTCTCGATGCAGGCAGGAGCATATTGCTTGCAGAGCTATGGGATCAGTCGAACCGGTTCTCTTCAACACGGCCGATCTAGAGCCTTCGCAGAATGATAGAAAGAGAGAGGCGTAAACCTTGAAGTTAGAGTCTCACTTGCAGGTCTCAGGGCATACTTCCGAGTCGGTTGATCGTCATTCCATCTTATCATTCATATGTTTTATGAATAATTAGATCGTGATTTTCTTCTCCTAATGTGGCGACATTCATTACCACCCATTTCCATTATGCTAATTCAGATGACTCTTGCTGTAATCGACGTAGGGTGTAGATGGGTGATGCTGCGTGGTCGGATGGGCCCCACCGGGTGATGGCGCGACGACGTCTAGGTAATCAATCGTTCGAGGGCTCTGCAACAACCAGCCACCTCGGATGCTGTGATACGACTTCTGAAGGCCAATGGAACTTGTTTTTCTATCGATAGCTCTCGCTTTATGTTATCGTAATCATGAGGAACAAGTCATTGCCCACGTTCTGCGGTTTTGACAGGCTTGACCATGCCAAGACCCACGCACAGTGCGGCAGCCACAGTTTGGGTTCACATACTGACCGACCGTTTATCACACAAGAGCGAAGGGCCATCGCTTACATAGGCGCAACTTTAGTCTTTAAAAGATCGAATAGACACAAACTTGTACTAGATGTAGATGACTGCTCGAGTTAGTAAGCAATTCAACGCACTGGAAATGTTCAATTTAACGCCGGCGCCTCCTCACACGAGCCCTCGCGGGAAATACACCTTGAATCGGGGGCAATTCGTGTTGGAGTGCGGGGGGTTGTAATGGAGGCGGCTGAAACGGCGGCGGCGGTTGTGGCAGTGGAAGCATAGGAGGGGGAGGCGGTAGCAAAGGATTGAACTGCCCAGGAATTGGGAACATCGCCTGAGCTCCCAGTCCCTGAGGCGGATGCAGAGGCAACTCTCCACCAGCGAAATCTGGCATACCAGGCGCAAAAAGGTGGTCAAAGTTGAACTGTGGTACCACCGCCTGTGGAAAGGGAAGCGGGACGACAGGATGAGCAACCGGGACGTGAGCGTTGTGGGCGTGGTGGACCTGAACATAAGGAGGTGGCGGGGGACCCCAACGGCCTCCACCAAGGGGATTCACATCCAGGGTGCGCATGCCAGGCAGTTCCACTCGAATATCCTCGTCCTTGACGTCCGGGTGCAGTGTTTTGTACTCTTTCAGAGCCTTCTCAGCGGCAGCGGCAACCTTGATAGTCGTTAAAGCGTCAATTGAATGGGATGCCCACCGCTGATAGGCCGCGCAATCATCGTACCTCTTTCGTATGTCTGTCTTCCCCAGAGTCCCATAGAGGGCACTTCGTTCTCGAACTGCCGGGACGACGAGTATCGTTGTTTCGCTATCGTTATCTGATGAGAAGGGATATATCGATGAAAGAGTAGAGTACCCTCACAGATTGGTCAAAGTGGTCATAACCGTTGATGATGGAACGGCAGACGTAACATGACAGCGTGCGACAATATGTACAAGTCATTTTGTTGCACTGGAGGGTACTCAGTCAGCAAACCAGCATCCGTGAGGTAGGTTACATACACCGTATTCCTTCACAAATGCTTGAAATGGCTCGTAAGTTAGACATCGCAGAGAACATAATATATCGCCCACCTTTCTGACACTTGGGACAGTTGCGCATCAGGGCCCGGGCTAGCGTATACGGATGAGTGAGTACATCAAGCGATACAAACGATAACCAACTCATTGCTTCCTCGACAGAGTGCTTTCCGTCAAGCTTCCTGTCTTCTACCAATTCTAAATTCATCATTGGTGTGAACATTGCACAAGGGAAGGCACAGCTAATCATATTTTACCTTCACAGGATTTTGGAAGGTGATCCTAAGCAACCCAGGGTAAGCAACCGCGAACGACCAAGATCTTTCTGCAAACACTCACCTCCTCCTTGCACTTTCGACAGCTGACTTTCCCGCAGTTTTCGTTCTGACACCTCAAAACTTTATCTGCCTGAAACTCGACATCCATGACGACCTTGAAGTCGCAAAACGGACACTCCTCAAGGCCTTCGAGACCTGCTAGTTCAATGTCGCGCCGCTGACGAATTTGCTCATACAAGTCGAATAATTTGTCAGGAAGGACACGACGAAGCTCGGAATCTGGAAAGGACATCTTGCAACCAGATATATCCATACAACGCAGATCTGAGTTTTGCTCTCCCAGTCTTGCGGACGCATAGGATGTCACACAGCTTTTACAGAAGAGGTGGGTATCCATACACTGAGCCATCTTGTCCTGAAGGAGAGATGAATGGGATAAATACGGACTTTCAGGAAAACTTACGAAGGGATAACTCGAGAAGCAACAACCACATTCGATGTCTCCCCCCTCCTCTTCCTCCATTTGGGGAATAGCTGGTGAGTTGCGACGATATTTCAGCCCCTCGACGAGCCAGATATGCTCCTTCACAAGATCTTCCTCGTTGAGAGAAGACCTGCCCTTGCCTTTTTTTCTTTTCTTTCCCGGTTTAGGGGAGACCGGAACGATCGAGGTTGGGGTTGCGCCGTTCTGTAAGAGATGGAGATACGTAGGAGCATAATGGTCCTCGTGTAAGGAGAGAGCTTCGAGAATAAGTTTCTTGTCGATGTCGGGGAAATTAGCAGAGAGATATTTCTGTTTCACACAAGTCAGAAACCTACGAAGCAACGAAGAATTGATACACACCATGGATAATACACGGTACGCTGATCCCGCAGGCTTATCAGCATTTGGGTGTGTGTATTCTATGTTCATACTATTATTCCCAAAAAATTCCACAAGCTTCTTCTCGGCAGCTCTTTCCTTGCCTTTCCCTTTAGCATCCCTGGGATATGATTGGTCCTCTAGTAGATTATGAATTATCACATCGAGGAGAAGGCCGGAAAAGGTAGCTTTTTTGTGTTGAGCAAGGAGTTTCAAGACGTGCGAAGGTAGAACATCAGGCACTACCTCGCGCACACGTTCAACAAGCCTCTCATCCGGCTCTTGCGCGATTTTTGCGGGGGCGGCGTTTGCTGACGGTAGTCGCTCATGGTTTACGGGAACATGGTCGGGTGCAAGCATCATCGGGTCATCATGGTTGGGTAGTTGATCCCTACTGGGGCCTGCCAGTGGCTCCATCTGTACTGCTTTCTGCAAAAATCCGGGTGTGGGATGAGCATCTTGATTCTGGATCGGAGGCGTAGCTATCTGTGGCAAGGATGCTGCGTGCCATAATGCAGGGCTGCGGCCTCTTTTTAACTTGAGAGCACGCCGGGGACTGAGATTTCAACATGTCAAAAATAGTGGACAATGAGACGGAGACGTGCCATCGCACCTCAAAGCCCGAGTCCGCCCAACTGAAACATAGGGTAAACTACTTGGTCCAGCAGCGCCAGGTTCAGTGGGATCCACTATCCTCTTCACCCTCTTACACGATGTACTGCTCTGACTGTCCGTAGAGTCTGTAAGTTCGATTGCACTGTCATCGCCATCGGGAATGAATAAGGAGTCGCGTTTTCGGCGTAAGGGACGATAGACGTTCCGGGGCATCAATTCTGGAGAAGGCGAAATTTCAATCACATCTTCCATCATGGTAGAAGGATACTGAATCGCGACGTGAATAATATGTCGATTGTATTGTTATGGACAGCCTAGGTGATGTGGCAGGGGAATGGTAATGCGTGTGACGGGTGCACTCTGAAGAGAATCATTATAAGGAGCATAGGGGATTGGGATAGGGGGGAGAATGAAGCCTATACTACACCTTGCAATTGGGGGTGTTGTGCCAGGTGTGCCAATGCCAATGTATCTCGACGGCTGAGCGCTGAGCGCTGAGCCACTAGGAAGGTGTGCCTTTGTATGCACGGCGCTGCGCATGCCAGCGGCCAGCAGCAGGCTCCGCCGCCTGAACCGTATACACGCCTCTCGTGACTGTGTCCTCGTGACCGTGTCGCTCATCATTCATATCGGCTCATTGTACAAGCAACAGTGAACAGCGCAGATATCAAAATTAATTCTCATTCGATCTCAGGAACGTTGAAAGTGCAAGTTGACTGTGCCACAGTTTTGCGCCCTTGAAAGTCGCCTCCAATAGGCGATACGTGACAGCGTGACAATGAAGTTGTATGACTAAAACTGTGTCACAGAGTGTTTTGTTCTCGTCACGGCTTTTCCTGAGTCATTTTTTGGTTCCAACTCGCAGTACTTTTATTTCTCTACAAACTTGCGTCCAGTAGAACGCGCTGAAATTCTTAATGTCCCCTCCAGCACATGCAAAGGAGGAAGGATCACAAGATCCTGCCCCTGTCTCTCCCGGGGGAACTTACACCATTCGAGTGAGCCACACTTTGCTTAGTCATACGAGAACTTTGGTAACCACGAACACGATGATCAGGACATTTCTGTTGGCTGCAAGATTTATGCCAAGCGTTGGAACGCGGATGCATCCGAACCAGAGGAACGACTCGCAGAAATACTTTCTATTCGCGACAAATTAAACAATCCCTATCTTCGTCGTCAGGCCTCTTCTGCCTCTGCATCCAGTAGTGGCACACCCTACGGGCCTTCCCCTGCACCCGAGGCATTTCCTTCCAACCCTGAACTCGATAAATTCGAGTTTTTCGTTCATTGGGATCAGTTCAACAAGCGTCTCGATGAGTGGATTCCTGGCTCTCGACTGGCTCTCACACGCGACCTTGAATGGCCACGGCAGAAGAAAGACAAAAAGGAGAAAGAGAAAGGGGTGAAGAAGCATGGCAGCGTACCACCAGGTAACAAACGCCAGGGGAAGATGCCACGTTCAAGCAAGGAGCATGCCTTGCTTCGACGTGCCGCTATGAACAATGCCGTCGGTGTGGGCAAGGGCTGGGCAACGCTAAGGGGCACCAGTGCATCACCATCCCCTGCTGCATCGCCTTCTCCTACCCCCAGTGTCTCTCTGAAACGCAAGGCGCCATATGAAGAAGCTCAAGAAGAGGAGGAGGAGGATGAGGACGCGATCGGGGAGCCGGACGGTGACATTGAAATGGCAGATGGCGATACTGACGCTGACGCTGATGCGGACGGGGAGGTTGATCCAGACGCGGATGCGGATGGTGAGGCTGACCCTGATGTGGACGCCGATGCCGAACCAGACCCAGATGCTGATGGCGAGGCTGACGCGGAGGGCGAGCTAGACCTGTCCATAGCCCTTCCCGTCAACCCTCCACCTCCACTCTCCTCTTTTTCGAAGGAAGCGGAGATCGAGAAACTTCGGACGAGTGGTTCCATGACGCAGTCTGTGTCTGAAATTGCACGCGTGAAGAACCTCAACCGACTGTCCATCGGCCGGCACGAAGTCGATGCTTGGTACTTCAGTCCGTACCCGCAGGAGTATGCGCATCTCCCGGTGCTCTACATCTGCGAGTTTTGCCTCGCGTACTTCCCTAGCCACTTCATGTTAACACGGCATCGGAAACGCTGTAACCTCTTGTGCCCTCCTGGGAACGAAATTTACCGACACGAGGACCTCTCGTTCTTCGAAATCGATGGGAGGAAACAGTTGACGTACTGTAGGAACTTGAGTTTGTTAAGCAAGTGCTTCCTCGATCAGTATGTTCCTCTCTTCGTTTCACCCTTTCTGCCTCTCATATCAGCATCAATTTCGCAGCAAAACGTTGTACTACGACGTAACGCCGTTCATGTACTATGTGATGGCACGTTATTGCGCGTTTCAGCTGTCTGTCGGCTTGCGCTGATCCACTTTGCATTTCTTAGTGTCAACGAGACTCCACGGGTTGTCATTTGATAGCCTACTTCTCCAAGGAAAAAGAGTCTGCCGAGAATTACAACGTTGCCTGTATCCTGACGTTACCGCAGTATCAACGACACGGCTACGGGAGACTCGTCATTGAGTTTTCCTACCTGCTCAGCCAACGAGAGGGCAAGCTGGGCAGCCCGGAGAAGCCCCTTAGTGACCTCGGTTTACTCGGCTACCGCTCTTACTGGGCCGAGAAGATTGTCGAGGCGGTGCTTGCCGCCGGGGAGGAAATTAGCGTCGACGAGATCGCTCAGGCAACCTCCATCACTCATGCAGATGTGATGAACACGTGTGTTCCCTTGCTAGGCTAAATGCGCCTTTCTCTCGTTTTTGTCTAGCTGTGCTGATCATCATATTGCCAGATGCACGACCCTTCAATTGTTCAAGCATTACAAAGGACAGCATATCATATGCCTTTCAGATGCGGTCCTAGAGCGATATGAAAAGTCGAAGGCCAAGAGACGCCGTCGTATATTCAAAGAATGCTTGAATTGGCGGCCGCCAAGCTTCACCCGCGACCAACTGAGGTTTGGATGGTAACCGGTGACATTTCAGCGGTGCTTTTCATGGCGTTATGGCGGTCAGGACATCGTTATTATGAATATTAGGAAATGTATTTGTGCCATAAAGAGAATAAGTCTGATACCATGAAGAGATGGCGCATGCGTCTCTGCTCAGCAGACAACAACGACAACAATACAGTACTCGTAATTTCCATTAGGGGGGTTTTTTTTTTGACGTAACTTTAAGTCAGTCATCGCCGCTAGTCGTTCCTGGGACGCGCCTGCGGATGTGAGTTGCCGCGTCTTCGAAGCTCTCCTCACGCTCCAGCAGCGCGAACGACGATTCCCCACTCGTACTCCCACAAGTCGCCTCTCCTCCACCTTCAAACTCGGAACCCTCACCCTCGCTTCCACGTCTACCACCATCACTATATCCATGTCCATGATCTTTCACCACGCCTCCCCCACTCGCACTCGCTATCGAGTCGCTCCCACTCGAAACACCTCCCTCCTCCTCTTCTTCATCATCACGATGTTTCTGTAACAGATCCTTTCGACTCGTGATGGGAGAACCGGGTAAACTGGCC
>QLPA01000581.1:0-46453 GCA_003313945.1 Lactifluus pinguis
CTTCAAAGCAAGTTCAACGTACCCCTCCGTACAGTGCCGTGTGTCCAATCTCTAGCGGAAGACCCCGAGCTACCGCTAATCTCGATTTTCAAGTCGCGCAGATATTCAGTTTCGGCTTGGGATCTGCATCTGAGAGCGAAGTAGTGGTCCACCACGAGAAGGCGCCTCCAAGAACTCCTCAAGAGGTAATACCCACGTGGGAGCCTTTGTCTGCTGTTGTAGAGATGTGGGACTCAAGGCTCGAGTCGACGTGTCTAAAGTCCACCCACGGCGTGACCGGACCGTGGCCAGCAGAGCTGACACTCACGTGGGCGCAAGTCTTGGCCTCGGCCTCAGTCTCGCTGCTAGTATCCCCTCCCGGTCCCACACCCTTTCCCATCCAGCCAGAACTCTTCCGTGTCAGTCTCTCTCCTCAACAGATTGCGAATATGTCGCATATCTCGGCAAAGGCGCATTTGGCGCAGTCGCCTTCAAGTTGGCCGTTCACAAGAAGAACCAGCGTTGATGTGCAGTCAAGATCATCTCCAAGGCCATCGTGGAGGAACAAAGTTTGATTCGTGACGTTTTGGCAGAACAACACATCATGCGCGAAGCATCCAGTTACCCCTTCTTGTTAGGACTGCTCGCTTCTTTCCACAATGCCCACGCGTTCTACTTGGTTTCTGTGAGTGAATTCCATGTCCAGTGACGCATTTTACAATTCTCATTTTCTGATGATCAGGAATACTGTCAATTCACTCTTTTCTACTAGCACCATTACATGCCCGAATCTGACAAGAACCTTGCTTCTGCAGAATTGGTGAGTCCTTCCCCCCTCACTGGTGTGGGGCGCCTCACGTACTTACTGGGCTGGGTCTAGGCATGCGCCATAGATCACCTCCATGGGCTTGGAATCATCCATCGGGACATCAAGTCAGAGAACATGATGACGAGGAACGATGGTCACATCGTTTTGGGTGACTTTGGATTGGCCTACCGCCTGCGGGACCCCAGATCGCCAGTGTGGCGCATTGGCCTGTCAGCTCTCACAGACAGGAGCAACCGTATGGCCCACGGCGTTTGCGGCACGCTCCCTTACATGGCTCCAGAAATCCTGTGCAACTTGGATTATTCCTATGCCGCAGATTGGTTTACCTATGGTGTGCTCTTACACGTATTCTATTTGAACAAGGTATTTTTGCCTCCTCCAGTCTCATTGAGTACTTATCACATTGAATACAGTTTCCTTGGCTCGGCGAGCACGAACAACCAGCGAGCTATCTATAACAGATGATGTCTCTATGTTATCAACCGGACTCACCTTCGAGAACCAGTCTTTTGGTGCCCTCCACAACAGGGTAAGGAATGTCGACCTCGATACTGCCTGCCGCTCAACCCCTTTACAGCTGTTCTGTGTGGATCAGGACGCCAGAGCAGACTTCTCCTTCGTACAAAGGGCTGCACTCTTTGCCGACATGTGCGGGCTTCTTATACGGGTCATAGCCCATCACTGATCAGGAATGTAAAATTTCCAGCAATTGGCAGAATGTGATCGCCATGAGTTCTTCCCGTGAGTCCCCTTTCTTGACTTTCCTCGACAACGCTCTGTGGTGCTGAGTGCATTGTCAAGCATCACACCTACCCCAAGGATGCGGTCATCGAGTTCGCCCCATGTTAGTCAATGAAATACCATCTCAGTTCGAGGACTTTGTCAGGCTCTCGGTTCACGAAGATCCATATCTGAATTTCACATGGCTGAACCCGTCGATGATCGTTGAGGAAGTCACGCCGGGCCTTAGCAGCACAGATTAATCATTTGGCTCCAGCACAGGTGTACTATCCAAACTCCTTCTGAACCCTCTTCGAACGATCGATCTCCTGTATGCGAGAATCTTCAAGTTCTCAATACTCCACCGCTGTCCGCCCTGGAGGTTTGTATCAATAAAGAATCAGTGCATCCACTGGTTGGAGGTGAAAGCTCGATTCTTACCTTACCCTCGCAGTGTATCGCGTCTTTCGGAGGCTCCGGTCTTTGTTTCTGGCAGAAGGTAGAGGCCATACCGACTGCAGAGAACGACGAAGCTCTCGTACGCATGACCATCAGGTCACTTGACGCTGGAGAAGAGCCTGTTTTCGACCTGCCATCAGGTTGGAAGGATGCGTTCGCTTCCCCACTACCTGACGTCACCCCACCTTTGTTACCTCAACTAGGAGGCCCCAGGAAGACATCTGTCTTACCTAGGCTTAAGTCTCTATGGAAGCGTGCTACAAGCAAGATCATGCCACGGCAGGCATGAGCATTTCACTCGCATGAATGACGCATCCAGGTAACTTGGCTACTTTTACGCCCCCCCAACCATCACCATCGCTGATATGACGACAGATAATGATTCCTCCGCAAATCTCGACCCCTTGTTGATACGTTTCGACCATCTCCTACAGATTCTCGTTAACACCATCTTGTCGCTTCGCTGTTCCTGCATTCCACGTTACATTGTGCTCGGACTCTTCCACACTTCTTCCACTCCTCTTTCCACTTTCTGTCCAGTTCTTGTGTGCTACATTAGGTCGTCAGTGGTCCTTTCTTTTCCCATTTCTCTTAAGTTTGCGGTTGCTCTGCTCGTTCTTGTTCTTGTTCTCGTCGTCTGCACTCGTCTACCCCTTGTCCCCCCCTTGTCCCCCGGACTCCCTCCTTGGCTCCCCCACTCATCCTATATACCATCCTCCCTTGATTCTGCGTATACCCCACCATCACCCTCCATGTCGCCTCAATACCGTAAAACCACATACCATATATCCCCTTTATACATGCTATATACAATACATACCGCGTCATGCGACCCTCTATACTAGAAACCATATATACTACAAATATACAGGATGTATTATATTAAATGGAGGCTGTCACTCAGCTCGGATTAGTCGGCACCTGTCAGCGTGTATCTCTCTGTGGCCAGGCTTAGCCCCGAACCGAAGGCGGGTAGGCGCTCACGTTACGCAACCATTTGTCGGTGCGTGATTAATCAACGACATCGCGTTTAAAGAGGGTGGTCAGTAACGTCATGCAAGGCTGCGGCTGCTGTGCGACGATGGCGTTGTAACTTCTCTCCGCACTGGCAGGTGCGGCTCATGGTGCATCATGATTGCTTTTGAGTGTGAATGTGAATGCAAGCATTATATACAATCAACCAAAAATTGCGACACAGAGATCAAGATACGATGGCTTAATAGAAAAACATCAAAAGGCCAGAATTGATATATGTGTGTTCAAGAGACCACGGAAGGTGATGCTGTGCCCACTGGCAGGCCAATAATCGTTGAGATGTTTGCTACATCGTCTCAGGGGGAGGTGCAGAGTTGTTGCCGCCGCCACTGGCACGTCCTTCAGTCGTCGTTCCAGCGTATAGCATATCCATTGGGATGATTACCATTCGGTCCCTCGGGGAAGGTACAGATCTGTCACCGCCGACATGGGCTTGAGTCGTCAACCCCAAACCAGCTGGGGCCCTTTCCATTGGGTTGCTTATCCCTTCGTCCTCGAGGGGAGGTGCAAATTTTTTGAGAAGTACATGAGCTTGCGTCGTCGTCTAAGATGACATGAAGATTTTTGGTCTGAAAGCAAAGCTCGACAGTGCTTACCCAAGTGTCAGTTAGAAGTGCTTTGATTTCGGCCTCGAAGTGAGAGATCAAGCTTCGTATTTGCGCCCCTGGGCAGTGGCGCCGGACAAATGGGGTCTCCTCATACTGTTGGCACAAAGTGCTATGTGTGTCCCACAGACTAGCCACGATTCAGTTCAGAATCAGTGAGGGTGCCTCCGAGTCAGACAATGAGGGACATACGCTTCAAATTCCAACTTGATGTCTGTGAGACTTCAACTCAGACTTCTGCAAAGCCCCTTGGCTGCAGCAGACTCAATTCGCCGCCGCCGTTCATCTGTTATTGCTTCGAGCTTCGCCTTAATTTCTTGGAGTCGTTGCCAGCAGCTTTGGAGGGTGGTGTAAGGCGAGCCCAGAACTTGATATCCTGCAGCAAGACCCGCGACTCCCTGGACAATATTTCCCGTGATGCCCGAAACATTCGCGATATTCCCAACCGTGGTCCACACAGCAGAGGCCATCTTGATCGTTGTAGGGTGTTTGTGTGGTACTCGTGCTGGTCAGTTTGTTGGATTAAGAAAATTCGCTTGGTGTACTAGTACCGTAATAAAAGAACTACTGAAGGCTCAAGATAGTAGAGGAAATATTCTTTATGACTCACAAAGAGTAGGAAAGAGTGATTCAGACTAGGGTAATGGTATCAACGGATGTAACACGATGCTTCATACGATATCTGGATCAAAGGGCATCAATCAAACCCAGGGCATCGGCTTATACTAGTTACACCGGAATGGGTAAGGTGCACACAAAAATTGTCCAAATCGGGCACGATGTTTTCATATTTTTGTTGTTGTACAGTACGTACTAGTAGAGCCATACAACTCAAGCATAGATCAGAGGTTATCCCGTTGCTGTTACTTTCCCCGGAATCAGGTATGCCACTGGCAATAAGCTCACCAGTGAGGTCTCGCGGAGGAAAGCAGCCGACTTGTGCCAAACCAGTCAGTCCGAGATCGAAGCGGTAGGTTGCATGACATGAACGGAGGAACAGTTACCCAGACTCAAGTCGATGTCGATCTAGGAAAATAACGCCGACCAGAATTTGAACAAGCGAACTCCGTTTAGTATTCCCACGCATTGTCATCGTCCTATCTCACTCTGGAAGATTCTCCGTAGTAGGACCTAAACGTCTCAACACGCTCAATGGCTGCAGAATCCACAGAGATACAAGCCTCTAACTATACCTTCAAGTCTACGTCTCGAATCTCGGAGGATTTATCCTCTCATGAAGTTAAGTGGAGAGACCGCCAGCCATTTCTGGAGTCCAAGGGCTATATGCTTCGTCCCCGGCTTCGTCCCGGATGGACCCCATCTTGGTTACCATCAGGGAAACACCACCTGTTTTGCGAGGATGCTGCACGACTCCCCGTGAGCTCGAAAATATAGTCTAGTGAATATTCTCATATCCATTTACCAGCTTCGTCCCCTCCTCGTCGATGCAACCCGAATATCAGACAGCAAGTTAGTATATATCAAGGAAGTTAAGACTGGTGACTTAGAGTTGCGTATAGCCTTGACACTCAGTGCCCTGAATGACCCCACAAATCACTCGGTCCCTATCCTCAATACGTTCGTGGACTATGCAGACGAGTCTATCTCATACATTGTTATGCCGTTCCTCCGGCTATCAGATAACCCCCCTTTTGAGACCGTCGGGGAAGTGGTAGACTTCGCAGATCAGGTTCTCGAGGTATGTCCGATCCGGCAAACGCTACTCTATGGTATGTTGCAAATGAAGCACTTCCAGGGTCTCGTCTTCATGCATTCACAAGGTGTCGCACACCGGTTCGTCCTTTGCTAACTTCATGACGTAGCCTGATAATTTCATCCTGCAAAAAAGTGACTGTTCTCTTAAAAACATCTTGATGGATGCAACGCACATGTTCCCACTCAGCTTTCACCCCGTAAAGGATATTTTTCTTTACGATGTCTCAACTCCCGCTCCTATTATTCCCCGAAGGCATGCAGGTGTCAAGTATTACTTTATCGATTATGGCATATCATCGTACTTTCCTGTGCGGGAATCACTGCCCCACCGTGTCGTTGGTTTGGCAGGGCGTGATCAAGACGTTCCTGAGCTGTCGGACGAGGTGCCATATGACGCATTCAAAGTTGATATATTCACGGTCGGCAACCTTTTTCTTCAGGAGTTTTGTAATGTGAGTTTCAACCCCGTCTTGCTCAAATCATTGCCCAACTCGTGCCCAGAATTATTCCAATCTCCACTTTCTCCACACCTTGACTGTGTCCATGATGCAGCGTGATGCAGCAAGTCGGCCGTCGGCTGAAGAGGCTTTGCTGCAATGGAGGGCTATCCGCAGTAATTCGAATTTCGTGCACCGCTACTGGAGGTTACGGGACCGCAGGGAGCCTTTGGTATATTCGTTGGTGCTAGATATTTTTCATGTTTTACTATCCATCCCGCGCCTCGTAATGTCTACCACCTGGAGAAGAATTCATATAGTGCAATCCATTAGTACTAGTACTACCTGTTTATCTTTAGTAGTGTAAGGTCAGCCACCCGGCTGGCCTTGAAAGCTTGAAACCTCACATCAGCAAAATCTCTTACCGGTCAGAGCGGAAAAGTGACACGTAACAGGAACGCGAAACTTCTGAGTTGTTTGGTCGCGCTGAGCGATGTTCACTTGTCACTTGTCACCCATCCCGTCGTACATTGCATGCACACATTTACATGCACACGCATCCATTTCCTGTCCCTGAGGAAGATGCTATCAACACTATATATGACCTTTGTGAAGGCCATCATTCAGATGTTCGTCGCTCGCCACATGCTATTCTATCCGATTCCAAGAAGAAATCCTGATTTCCTCTGCCCGCGCCATCTCCTAGATGCAGATTGAAGGATACAAAGTCATTGTTCGAATGTCAGGGGAGCAGCTAGATGGGTAGAGGGGAACGTGGACGGCTTGGCGCAGTTACTGCAGATTGGTGGGTGCCACATTTCCCTCCCGCCAACGGAAAAAGAATTGCATCTTAATTCATCGACGGTTTCCTCTAACCTCCTTTTTTTTTTCATCAGATGAACCTGCAGAGGTTGCGGTGGTCAAAACTGCGCCCTTTCAGCACCTCGAATTGGACTCAAAGATTACACCGAGCATTCCCTGCGATCAAATCGTTTCTCCAGACGAACCCATGGAAGATGAGGTCAAGGTCACTCGGGAGCGGCTGCGCACGCTAGTCGTGGCGTTCCTCGTGGAAGCGGCGCGGCGGTCCCTCCTGACGAAGGTCAAGGGGACAGCTGCGACGAGCAAGAACAAGCGCTGATCGACACCCTCCTCAAGGTGAGAGAGATCCATTGTTCCTGATCAACTCGCTTCTGGCGCTGATGAGAGAGTTTGGGTTTCGCACAGGCGGTGTCCAAATTTGGTGGCACCGACGCCTTGAAGATTGCGAGGGACATTTTGGTGTTCCTACCCTGTATGTCTTCGCTCTGGGAGGACCTCGCGCCGAGGCAGATCCCCGCGAGCCTAGAGGGGCCCGTTTCTACCTCGAGCTGTGTGACTTTGTGTGTGTCGCGAAAGGGGGTGTCGGTCCCTGTCCACCTCTTGCGCTTCTACTGCACGTCATCTCTCATGGGGGAAATGACACTCCGGCGACTGTCTGAAGACGCGCGATTGTTCTTCATCGTCCATCTTGCACAAGCTCTCACGGCTTGCAGCCACCAGAAGAGTCCAGAGTCTGCTGAACTCGCCTCGATGCGGCCTCAGGTCGTGGACGCATTGACCATCATCCTTCCGGTACGTTCGTCCGGGACAGCCTGCCGCTCGCCACCACCTCTCATTTTCCATTATTTGCGACGCAGGGTTTCACTCGAATAGCCCCGTCAGATGCGCAAGCGTGACGGTGGTGCGACATGCCGACTGCGACCCACGCGGCATCTTCCATAACCCCGTTGACGCGTCCGCACCGCCAGCTGCAGGACTCGTTGGCCCACTGAGTTTACCATCCTTCTCATTGCCGATGGTCGAGCGTGCACTTGCGGAGATGCAGGGCGGTGGCCGCTCGGGTGGCGCCACGCTGAGCGCGGGGGTGGGCCTAGGCCGGCGCTCGGGCGCACCGAGGTCGCCGATTATGGGAAGTGCGCCCAGCCCAACGGGGCAGACATAGCACGAAGCATTGCAGAAGTTCTTCAAGAGTTTGTTGAACACAAAGGACCGCCACGCGGCGAGTCCCGGCACCCCGGCAGTGAGTCCCAGCGCGAGGGCTGTGAAGGGGACAACCGACAGGCCCAAGGACATCGGGTGGTGGTGGTGCGTACGGGTGGAGAGATGGTTGGAGGGAGTGGCGGAAAGGATACTTAACTACGGCATGTTCAGGTTCCGGTTCGCTGCTTGTCCACGTCAACTACGATCAAAAAACGCACAAGGCCACAACTGAACGTTCGCGATCGCTCGCCAGACCCTTCTGATTCTGCGCCGACAGATGCACTGCAACAACAATCAGAAAATGAACAAGGTGAAGCCAATTTGCCGTATGTCTCCTTCCCCTTGACGATTCTTCTCGTTTTTTGCCTAACGTGTATGCGGGTGCTACAGTGTCTCTGAGCCACTCGAACTTCGCAAGTTTTTCCACACACGGAAAGGCATCAATGCATACAAATTGACCAAGGGAGATGGCGACTCGGACGACGCAAACCCGAGGACGGCGAGAACATGTCCGCAGGGGGTCTACGGCCTGGCGCACAGACAGGTGTCTGACGATTCTGACTCTGAGTTCCTCTTTTTTTTCCACTTTACACACTGGTATTGACCTCATCGCTTGTCAATCACAAGACGAGATTTGAGTGAACGTACGGGGCGCGGATGGGGAGAGCCTGATGCACGACATTGGTAGGAGTAGCAGCACTCACAACCATCGGTGGCGCATGAGATGGCCCATCAGCTTCATGACACAGGCTGGCCATCGTCATTTCTTGATTTTCTCCACGACCTTGCGCTCCTTCCCTTTTTCCTTTTTCTTATCCTTCTTCGTCGTTGTGCTCTCGCCATTTGAGTCGTCCATCGCGACCACCTCTTCCACCTCTCCACCGTCGTCCGGTTTATGGAAC
Organism: Lactifluus pinguis; assembly: GCA_003313945.1. Lineage (NCBI taxonomy): Eukaryota > Fungi > Basidiomycota > Agaricomycetes > Russulales > Russulaceae > Lactifluus > Lactifluus pinguis. The sequence continues at coordinate 8,705 of QLPA01000581.1, forward strand.
GATCCCATACCCGACATCTCCACACTGGTCTCGTTGTTCAACCTACACAGCACATTATCAACGTCGCGGTTCTACCTCCACGCGATGCCATCAGGGTCGTTCTGGTGTTGCAGAACCGAGCATGTCCAGTTTCTGAGGTTTTCCGGGCATGGAGAGGCGGTGTGCGGTGTCTCCGAGTAGTAACTTACTTGTAAATTAAAGCTCCAAGCAAGGTTTCTGCCAACAAGGTTGGCACTTCTAGTATACACGCGATGTGAATTTCTCCACTACTTCCCCCTATAGCTGCGCCACTGGCAGTCGAGTATTGCCAAGGGATCTTTCAGCGCTTCGGCAGCCGCGGTTCCGCTCTTACTGTTGATACATTGACATCCCGAAACGACCGATCCATGCCACGTATTTGCTTTAAACGATATCAGAGGGAAGCTACATCATTACTTCAATCAAGGTTCCAAACAAACTGTGGACGCACTTATTGACCACATCTACACGTCCCTGGGCCTCGATCTCGACTACATCATCCCCTTCGCTGCCGTTCCGGGAAATTGACGGTCTTGACGATACGTTTGAGCTCGTGCACCGCATAATGCTTGTGAACCTTCTGCAGGCAAGCCGTCAAATTGTAACCCGTCCGACGCGTCGTTCTCCCATTGTCCCCTAATCATCATGCCTACTTCAGCAAAGATGGTCTCTATTCCGAATCTAAAATATCTCTCGAAATTATTTTCAACCGTTGATCCTCAGAAGGCTGGGGCGAGTATCTTTGCCTTGTAGGAGCTGTCATTGGGTGACTCCGTCTTCCGGCCCTGGTCTGCGATACTAACCTATCAACTGTGCAGACTGCCCTGCGGGCGAACCAAGGCATCACCGTCCCAACCCTCCCAGCTGGATACGTACAAGGCCCTCTTCGACCCCGATCGCACATCTAGCCAGACGCAGTCAGAGACGACGATGACGGGGAAGACGTCTACGTTACGGTCCATGGCAGGAACGCAGTTGCGGTGGGCAGCAGCAGTGCAAACTCGAACAAGAGGCGTGCAGCTGCGCTTGTGGATGACGACGATGATGCAGACGATATGGTGTTCAAGGAATTCGGTGGTGGTACTAGTAGAAGAGCTCGGAAAAGGCTGAGTCGGCTCATTCTCTCTCTTCATCGTCTACAAACCGTTTTGCTTTTTTTTTTGGTCGTCTCGCACCGAATACACAACTGTTGAGCGCGTCATAGAAGCGTTGCTTGAGGGGATGGCAACCCCACCGGAAGCGATCCAACAGCAGGTTAAGTCCAAAGCTCAGACTCCTCAGCCACGGGACGGGGAGGAGATGGGCATTTCGAGGTCCAGAATGGGGGAAAAGACTCGGAGGTGCGGCATGTGTATGATCCGATCAGACAAAACTCACTCAAACCTACTTTCTTTTACTTGGTTTCGTGGCAGTGACGACGCGATGATGGTTCTCCGCAACCGCTCTTTCATCAAACATATGAAAGCTGCTACCCCGCGGCACGTTGAAGAACCGTCTTCTCTGAGGCCGAGGAGATAAACATCTTTGGTGAAAATATTCCTTTCTACCCGAGTCCAACCCCCGACTCATGCCCTCCCAAATGGTCGTACGTTCCCACCATATGATCTTGGTCCGACCGCCGACCCCCTGACTTCACTTTCTCTCAAGCTGGATCATGTATGAGCTTATGGGTCAGGTATATGTTCAAAACAAGACGCGCGTACCTCTTTATTCAATCTGCTCACGCGTACGTCTTACTATAGTGACTTCCTTCGAAGCAACAAGTCAACCATCGTCTCTTCCTCTACTCCCGTCATCATCGACAAGTATGAGTTCCACTCCACTTGGCCCGTCTTCCAGCAGCATGAACCACGTCATCTCACCCAGGATGCTGTTGTCCTTACCATTGATCAATTACAAAACTGTTATGGCCCTGGTGATCGCGTCTCAGTGCATGTCACAATCCACTCTAACAGCAAAAATTCGAACACTTTATGAGGCTACGAATTTACTCTCAAGGAAACAACCATTTTCCGTGTCGGGCCACACGTCCGCCGGTGCCCCTCAAGTAAAAATCAGCATTTACCTGTGAGCAGAAAGTTCCCGTCAACATGACAACGCACAGCGGCCATGTCCATCGCTCGGAGCTCGCAGTGACGATTCCACAGATCCATACCACTCGTAGGCCCGTCATATCGATATAACCAATATTCTTGTAGTCAAAGCCTTGATGGGAACTGGTAAACCATCGATAATGGAGCTTCCCGTGATAGCATTATAATAAACTGGTCCCGGGAAGCACTCATCACTCCTCCCCGCTCATTCAAGCGCTGACTCGTGGACCGCTTGGATATGTTTCAACGGAAGCAGTCTGGTACGTGACACCATTCCTATTTTTTCTTCATGGCCTTAGTTTCATTTCACACGCCTTCAGTCGCATTGGCATTGGGCCGAGTTTGAGTCTTCAGCAACCTGCAATGTCCACCAGTGCTGTGGCGCGCGGCCACGTACGATTCCAAATTCCGGCCAAACGGCGACCGTCACTTCCACTGGCTACCCATATACATCCGAGCTCAATCAGACCCCAATACCGCACCTATCGGGTAGGTCCCTGCAGACGAGATGGGTACTATTACACGACTTAGTTCGGATGGAACCACAAAGTCACCCCCAAGCCGAACTCAAGGAGGTCTCACCCGGACCAAAGGCGGCGCTCTCGCGGGGGTAGCTCTGTGCCCTAATTGAACCGGTTTACCGTCTAATATAACCGATAATGAACTCTCGGAAGATAGTCCCGGCCTTACAGCGACAAATTCCCAGTCTCAACCTCCACGACAAACGACATGGCCAACCGCAGAAGAAGAGAAGGCCAGACTATATAAAGAAGCAAAGGCAAGGGTTGAACGCTGAGCACGTGCAGCTGAGGGTGGCTTGGACCGTGCTGAAGGTGTTCGAGTACGTTTGCTGCCATTATTGTTTGGACGAGCTATCTCATACATTTCTGGTGCAGTCACTAAACGGGTATCCAAGTCAGGGTCACCACAATTCAAGTAGACGCCGCAGAAGAAGAGAAAGTCCTCCCACGGCCACGCTGCTACAACCCCCGTCATTTCAGCTGGGGCAGCTTCATATTCTGCAAATGGCATCTGTAAACAAGAGAAGATCCGTTGCTACCCCAGCCAGCTCCACCTTGGAACCACATATGCCTCCTTCACGTCTTCCTTCAGCGACAGTGGAAAAGGAGATGTTAAGACGCTACCAGGCTCTTCAGATGGGGTCATGCCTTCGACGTCATCAGGCTTGCCATCTGACTCTTCTGTTTGTGCCGTACCCCGGTGACATTGACCACTCTTCTGGTCCAGGCTCTGACGACTTCCAACCCCCCTGGGTGATTAGCCCTCCTTTTTTTCAGACAGAATGTTTGTCAGAGAAAGACCGGTACCGCATCACATTCGAGGCACCCAACGTGTTGCCGCGGCCGCGGCTTATCAGGAGCCCACACCGCCTCGCCCACCGGCAAATCCTGCCAGCCCGCCCTACACTTGTGACTGGTGCGCCACACTCAAAGATCAACGACTCTGTACCGCCGGCGGCTGCAGACGACGGACTTCCGCCGCCAACTGTGCAGTTTGGATTCCCATCACATCTACGTGCCCGCTCACCCCCCGTACTCCTTCAAATCCTTTTTCAGCGACTTCACCATGCATGCTGAGCGCAGCGGAGAAGGCGCTGCTCAAAGCAAAGTACGAGGCGGAAGAATCAATGTTCGCCCCAACTCTCCCTACCATCCACCACCGACAACAGGAACAACAGTCCCTTCCCATATCCCCGTCTTCTCCAGAGAGGCTTGCCTTTACGCGGGGCGAAACACCTGGTACACTAAACCAGAGGCGGGCCGCTTCCGCAGCAACGTCGACTCCGCCTCAGGTCCCACTGCCACTGAGGTTTCGTCCACCACCATACACCCAAGAAGCTGCAGAGGAAGATGCACGGGCACAAGATGAGCTGGCGAATGGTCAGTCATCTACATCTACAGCTTGCCCGACGGCTTATGTGAAGGCGACAGCTGTGGGTGCCAGCGCTGGCGTATTTGGCCTCAGCAACAACCCATTCGGTCTGTTGCGTCCCACATCACCATTTTCCATTGGCTGGGAATCAATTGCAGCGCGCAGTGAGGATACGGGGTGCCAATGCGAGTAGGAATGATTTTGGATCATCGCTGCCTGCTTCGTCTCCACCCCCACTCCCGCCAATGGTCCCTTGACGGCTTTTCTCTCCTGTCCAATTTTCACGGTCATTTATTCATTTCAGCCCCACGGGCACGCACTCGTTATTTAGTTAACGTTATTCTTTTTCTCTCTCCTTTTCCCCTCATCTACCCGTTCGCTTGCTCCGATTTGCGGAGTTAAATATAGGCAAAAATGCACCCCCAAGTCCTATCCTATTTGAGCGCCCATCCCTTCTGTTCAAAAATCCAACAAGGTGCTCATAACTGTGACTCCTACTTCTCCTACCAACCATTTCCCTTGCTTGCCAAGCGGTACATATCGGCACTAGTATTCAGTTTTTGCTCAAGTGAAATTCCGATCTTTTCCAATATATGGGTCAATTCGGGGTCTGGGCTAGATAGGTCCACAAAGTCGCCTGTAATCCATTCGTATAGCGCATGAATGATCTAGCATGGGAGAATATAAAATTTTGACACCCTTTGGCCCGTTAAACAGCGTGGAACTTACACAGATTACTGTTTGAACCAGATCCTTTTTATCTATCATGATGTTTGGTCCTGAAACTAGAGTATAGAAAACTGTGTGGAAGGCGTCATCCCCAAAAACGCAATCCTGTTCATTTATTAATTCTGTCTTAAGGGTGACAACAACGTCCAAACTCACTTCTGAAAGCCGCAAAAAAGGAGTCTCTTTACACAGTGTGTTAACCTGCATTTTTATGCTTTCAGGCGTCTCCAATTCACGAATCTTGTATGTGTTAAGAATTTCTCTTCTGGCCTGCTGAAAGGCAAGGGCGGGGGATCTTGACGAAGGGAAGAGGTTAGATCCTGTCACCAGGTCCTCCCAGGCAGAGTTGACAGGACCACAATGGATGGCAGCTTGCCAGATTTCACAAAGTATAAGATGACGACGCGCTTTACTAGCTGATATGTTTTGTGAGTCTGGGAAATAGAGAGCTCTCCCATAGCATCGCTCCCCAGTTTCGTAAAGATGCTGGGCTGAATCATCTACAGGAGATCGAAAATGTGGAACGTTTTGCCACAGAAGTGGAAAGTTTTGAAACAAGATCTGGTGGATCATTTTCGTAATGACTTCGCCGACGAGTGGCACCCCTAACACCTCTGATAGTAAAGGTGTCAATGCCTTATTTGAGCTGTTACCGTCATAAAGACATCGAGTGGTCCCATTTGATCGCTTATAAGGCTCTACCCATAGATGAGTGCTCCAAAATGGATTGTGTTGTCCTCTCCAACGCCTCAGAAGGTTGGAAAAAGGTAGAAGAAAGGCAACAAGTGCCAAAAATGACATAGAAATACCTGTAAGAGGAGCACGTAAATTGAGACATGAACTATCCCAAAAATGACGCAGAAATACCAGTAGGAAGAGCTGCTAAATCCAGCCGTCGACTAGATTTCCGGTTTGAAGCGAGAGGATTGATAAAGATGATACGGCCATCTCGAAGCAAAAAGACAGATCTGTCAGGCCCAGAATAGCATTGATGTCGAAACGACGAATCACTGATTCCACCAGTAGTAAGCATGATAACCGCCGCTGCCAGAGGGTAACATTTCTCGTAGCAATCGTCTAGCCAAACGTTTACCTTCTGAGAGAGAGAAGTAACATCTAAGCTGGATGAGTCGGCCAATGCAAATGTCTCCCAGCACATCTCGACTTTAGGGTCTAGAATATCTTTGTTCACAGCTTGCTGATGAAGGGGAGTGGCGGAAAAGTCATCTTTCAAAAGATGTATGGAGAGGTCGGATGGAGTTATCCCTAGTAAGGTAAAAGCGTCTTCGACAGAAGATCGGAACTTAATAATGGCTTCTTGAGCAGCTAATCGGACCTTCACAATTGGTAGAAAAAGTGGAGAATGAGGGATATGTGAGTCAGGACCAATTAGTCGGATAGTTCCATGGCCATCAAGTGAGACGCTAATAGAAGGAGTGTGTAGGGCGTCTTTATACAAGTTGGCGGAAATTGTTACAGCACGTTGAAAAGGTGTAATAATTTCAGGAGACTCAGAGATCTTGATCAGTTCTAGGATTGTTTTTGCCCTAAAAGGGTGTTATGATTGGGCCTCAAAAGCTTTAAGGGAAGGTAGAAAGCATACTCTTCTGTTGGGCCATTTGAAGGAGTGCTATCAGCTTGAAGGAAATTTTGAAGGCTCTGGAGAGCCGACTGAATAGACCATTCAGAGGTATTCAAAGGGTTAAATGTGTTCTCCGTTCCACCTCCTTCAGAAGCGTCCTCACTTCCCATGTGCTCAATGTCTTCCTTATGGGGGTTACGGTGACCAGCCTGTGGGGAAGAGGATAGCTGTGGATCGGAATCGATGAGCAAAGCACTAAGATCCGCAACTTCAGCTTCTAGTACACGATAGGAATTTGCTGCGATAGCCCGGAGACACCAGAGGTCCAAGGTTACTTCACTCCGAATTAAAGAAGCCTTTTTCCAATCTCCAGAACGCAACAGACTTCGAGCTATGAGGGCTTGATCAAAAGGGGTTGCAACCTTCTTCAAGTCCTTTGATCTTCCCATCAAGAGTGATTGATAGAGTCTGTGTTTGTGGTCCAATAGTAAGGGGATGGGGGGGGAACCATCGGAGCTCAAGATAAGGTGAAGGAGCTTTTGGGTAGCCTTAAGAGCGTCATGGTGTAGAGTTTTCACTATGTTTGGTTTGCTTCTTATACGATAGAAAAGAGACCGTAACAGTAGACTTTCCACTGCTATGAGTGGTTTCCGATATTTATAGTATTGAAGCTTGTCGACAAAAGGTCGAAAAAGCTTGGTTCTGAAAAGAGGTCAGAAAGATAGTAATAAATGAGACATAAAGTTTGTGGCACTTACCGCGTGTGAGCGAACAATAAAGCGAAAGATGGGCTCCTATCATTTACCCACTCAACGGCTGCCCTGAGATAAGTAATATTGAGGGCGTTGGAAAGGAGGAGGCCGCGTTCCAGTGCCGCCTCGGCGGTAGTAGAGCTTGCTCTTGCCCGTTGCTTGCTAGGTAGTTGAACCAGTTCACGAAGATGGCTCTTTGGATCAACTCCTGTGAGCTTAGACACGTCTTCAATGAAGGAGTCCCAACCAAAAGATAAGGAAAACGTTTGCGCTGCAGGAGCCGCCAGATGAGCGGTCATTTTGTCGGAGGAGGTAGCCGTCGGTTCAGATCCCAAAGTCGGACCAACAACGAAAACGTGAACAAATCCTGTCCCTTTAGCAGCCCCAAGTTTTCCAGCACCGACGAGGATTAGTTGGCTCCTTTGAGGCTTAACAACGATGGCCTCATATGACTTGTCCAGATGTGTGCGAACGTGACGACGATGCTCGGACTCAGAAGAGCCCTTACTGGTAGTGAGGGTAGCTGCCGACCATATTCCACAACCAGCTGCGGGACATTTGTATCGCAATCTCGGGTTTTCAAATTTCCCACCTGTGATTTTGTTAGCCAGTGTGAAGGAACGACTTCAAATTTCTCACCCATGATTTCAAGAGCGAGCGTTCCAGGAAGTCCTTCCTTCAATTTCTGTACAGATTGATGGACGATGGCCGGATAACATCTTGCTAGATGCCCCACCACGGCTCTGAAAACCGAGTCCCGTGTTGTGTCCTTATATTTCTTTGGGTGGCTGCGTGACAGGTGTTGCCAGAGGTAATCACCGGGGACTAAAAGGCCGTGCTGTGGACAGAGTAGTGCATTCAACTCCACAGACCATGCGAGATCTAGAAAACCCAGAACTGGACAGGGATCAGAAGGACAGGCTTGTCTCTGGCAAGACTGTATTTTGCTAGAAAGATCGGGAGGGTGTTTGGCAGATTCAGAAGGTTCTTCTAGGACAGAATCCCAAGAGAATGGTTGGTCCAGCTTGCGTTTCCGTGGCTTTCCAGTAGTCCTGGCCAGCTTGGAAGGTTTCTGGGAGTTGGTGGAGACTAGGAACTGCTCTTCATCGTCACCCACTGAGGATGGAGTCGGATTGGGTTCAGGAATGGACACGAGGCGCTCGACCAACAAGGATGACATCAGGTGATACTTTGCTAGTTCTTCCGGCCTTTTTTGGGGAATTTCCACATATACAATAAGTCTGGATGGCCTGGGTAGAACAGCCTTGGAGGAGGGCATCGCTGAATGGAATACTGGAGGACAGTTACGAAGGAAGTTCAAGTTACGTCGTTCAAAGGCGACACGGTACCCGTGAAGGGCTCCGAGTCTCGGGTATTAGGCGAGCGCCAAAAGTCTCGGCGGGCACCTGAAGAGACTACTAGTAAGAGCGGCTCTAGTAGGAGACAAAGCTGGCGTCTTCTTTGCTATCCCTTTGGCCCGGGTGAGGTGCCTTTATATCATTTCAGCGGAGCCCTCAGAGCTTCTTCAGAGGACAGACAGCCGGCTCCTCCCTTCTAGGCCAACTCTGAAGAGTCTGAACCAGCTCGGTCAGTCTAGTCAGGCTCAAATGTTCCTCGGCACCGTGACCCGAGCTGCAGACTTTTGAGCTTGGGCTCGTCGCTTCGCGCCCTCCTCCCTCCAGGGTTTCATCCCCCGAGAGTTCTTTCTCGTCCTTATCTGGCGTGTGTTGCCTAAAACTTGACCAACAACTGGAAGAGATCTCCCTTCTCTCACATCCTTACTTGGAGGAAGTCGCCCAAAGAAACTGCCGAGAACTTGAAGGAAGGGAGTCCGGTGACTTCCCTGACGTTCTCCCTTCTGAGGACTTCGCTTTACTAGGTATTCCAGGCATTTGGGTCCCTCAGGTTGCTCTGGTGAGAGGGGGTTCGTAACCGTCGTGAAAGCCCCGGAAGCCTTAGGGAAGGTCCTTCAGACGGGGGTTCGTATACGGGGTTCCTGACCTTATAGGGGTTGTAACCGAGGTAACATCGCGGTCCAAGACGAGCAGGTCTAATAATCACATCTCGCGACAGGAAGCCTTCGGAAGGTCGAAGAATTCACACATACTCTAAAACACAAATGGGTCGCTACCAGCTCCCAACTCGCCAGCGTCCCCGGTCTGGATGTGGACCGCAACCCCGACTGTGAGCCATTTGTGCCCTTCTCCGTGTTATACTCACACCACCATACTCCCTGCAACAGGGCCTCTCCCACGTTCTATTGCTGGTCCCAGACTAGATCGGGTGGTACCCGGAAAGAACTAGGGATTGGGTTCGGGAATGTGATAGATTGTCATGGAGAATTCGATCCATAGGATGAACAGTGCCACCGGCAAGTCTTGGGACAGAAAGCAGGGCTGCTTTGGGTCGGTTCCGTCCTTGCGGAGTATGGAAATCACGGAGGCGATGAACTAAAGTATGTCATACAAAGTGGGTTGCAACCGCGTGATTACTGGAAAAGGGGTCAGCATGCGATGAGCTGAAGACTGTCGTGGGCCCACACTGTCATGTGTCTGCGTGTCAAACGGAGCACAGGCTCTGTACAAGCTATGCAAGCGGACCATTGCTGAGGTTGGCGACGATTTCTTCCGTTGTTATTCCAAGGCAAGGACAAAAAACCCGTGATTGGGAAGATGTTGTAGAGAGAGAATGGGAGGGACAAGTCTTGAGTCTATTGACGCACGAGCTCTTCCTCGCGTTGGTTCGGTACGGAACAATTCGGCGTCGTCTTGAGAAGCGATGGTCGTCCGCACAGACGAAGAGCTCTCTGAAATGAGTTTGGTAAAACGTGAATTTTTTGTCACGTACAGGTAGGTGGGACTGTTTGTCATCTCGTCATATTCTTCCGTTTAGGCCTCACACATTCTGCCCACAAATTTGGACATTGTCACTCACGACTCGGACGCCGTCTTCTTCACCGAAAGGCAACTCGTATACACAGCTCTTCGTCATTCGTCAGGGCGTTTACGAAGAAGAAGACGAAAACACCTGCTGTAAATTTCCAAAGGGATCTGTGATGGGAGATCATGTAATTTGAAGGCGATAAAATTTGTGTGATTGGTGGCTAATACTCAAAAGAGGCGGCGCGGTGGGAGATAACCGGTTGTCTGTCGTTTTCAACTCAAAGAAGACAAGTGGAAAGACGGGATTGCACAGGAGAAAGGAGGACTGGCCGAACGAGGTTGGGAGTGTCAACAAAGGGGAGACACCGAATAAGGCAGTTGGGGAGAGTAAAACTTGCGACCGGTGACGTCATTCGCCAGGAACCGTTGACCCAATTACCTTATATGGAAGGGACTCGCAAGCTCAGTGACATGGCCATTGGCCACTGCCGACTTGGGAAGGCTCACATCGAGGAAAACAGGGAAGGATAGGTGAAGATAGACTGGCCAGAACAGGGGAAAAGGAGAGCAGACGATGTTTTCCATGAGAAGGATGAGTCCTTTGCACTGCACGCACTATGGTTAGCATCAATGGCATTGGAGTGGTGTAAAACACAGAGATGACAGTAATAAAGTAAAGCTTTCTAGAGGACTGAGGACCGTGAGCCTAGGCAGACAGATAAGAGGGAGTGAAAGAGCAGGTGAGCGACAGACAGGGGCGGAGACAGGGAACCGCCTGACGAAGATTGGCGGCAGTTCCCGGCATGTGGCTTGCTTTACTAGCCTTGCTAGATTGGATCGGATCTTTTCCGATATTTGAAATGAATTTCCGTTTGGAGGTCGGTGGCTTAACTTTAGACTGATTTGTGCAGTCAGGCGACTCCACGTTGCTTTTGTTTTTACCTTGCTGGTCACTCCTTCTGTTGACGTCTGCACGCGAGGCCTCGTGCGGTGCATGTATGCTGTCTAGAACTCCCTGTGTCACCAATAGCAAAGCTGGATTTTGCAAGGCACAACCCAAATACGGTCAAATTACAACCACACTGAATACCTTGCAAGCAAGGTAATTATCACCTCACTCGCGTGCACCACATTCAAAATGGCCATGCAATGATATTCCAAATAGTAATACAGTAGTCTACATCGACAGGGTGTGGGAAGTAAAGATAGATGTCATACTGAGATGGAATTGTGGCCCCCGCTCGGACAATAAAGATGGAAATGACTCGCCGGGCTTCGAGCTCTCAGGCTGGTCTGCGGACTGCTGTTTCCCGATGGCACTCCTTGCAACGCCTTCGACTGGGTAATCTATTCAAACTAGGTTATTGAGACCGGTCGAGTTTGAGAACTGGCATGAAGCGGACTCACCTTCGCTATCGGGTTTCGGATTGGCGTCGAGTTCCTTGTAGACGCCAAATGTATCCCAAAACGTCATCGGTGACGGTGCCCCGATGTTCTGATGGCATCAAGCCACGCAGACCAAGGACACGGCCAAGACGTTGGGAAACGACCGAGGGGAGCGACAGGAATAAGGTTGCTTGGACCCAGCTGCTAGTGACCTAGAACGAGAACAGAACAAGTGCCAACCTTTTAGCTTATGTAAAAATGAGTCAAATAGAAATAAACACACACAAATTCTGAATGCACTCGTAGGACACATCCGCAAGTGACATTTTCTCTGCTTCGTAGATGCTCGACTGTACTAACATGCTGGAGAAAAAGGAGGTGAAACAAGGCAGGACGAAAGGAGGACGAGAATTTGGGGTAAACCCGCATTCAAAAAGATCACATGGGCGTGCGAAATGAAAACAACGGGCGGAGATACACCTATGAGGGAAAAGAGAGACCAAACAAGAACTGACCGAGAGACTGCTCGAAATTCAAACGGGGATCGCAGAAAATCTAAGAGAACCAGAAGGTATGATGTTACCAGAGTCGATCTGAAGATCGTGAATTAGTCATGACCATAGCGGGCTACCAGGGTCACTCGTCCGCCGTCATGGCTGGATTAACAACTATGAGCCTGGTTAGCTGCAACGGTAACTGGGCAGCAATGTTCGAGCAAAGTGCTAACTGTCGAGAAGAGAGACAAGTTCATCGGCGGCCATGAAAGGCCCAACCTTGATACTGATCGGATTCCGGATTCCTCGAGAATATTTGAGGTGTGAACCATCCAGCTGCCTAGTTCTGGCCCCCCATCCAGAGGAAGTGCACAGAGATATTATAGGTGCTGGCGCTCCGAGCTCGCGGGAGGCTGTCGAATCGGGTTACGATTCGGGTACAGGGTACTGCCTTGTCATGGCTTCCTCGTAGTCGAGCAACAGTCCCCCGTGACTAACGCAGGGGATGCGTCAACAACGGCCTCGCGATGAATAACAGAAGGATACCTCGTAAACAGATCAGCCTCTCCCAGGACACCGCGGCCTCCATCCCGCTCGTGGCTCTGCGCTTCTCGGCCGGAGGCCAAGTCAATCATCCGAGTAAAATCGAGAGCATCCGCAAGAACTTCAGAAAAAAAGGATGCGTATTCCGCTCTGTCCATCCGTGTCAGCGCACACACCTCAAGGACGGCGATCCCACATGAGAAAATGACCAATCCCATGGATGGTGCAGGGAACCGAACCCGGAGACCCCTGATGTGGTTTAGAGTTGCCGTACTGCATGGACTTAGGAGCCGTTCGACGAAGATAAATATTAACGAAGAAGGCTTACCTCAGTAATCTTTCGGGATCCGGCGTCCGCCCATTAGGAGAATAGCTCATGAAAGTCAGGAAGGCCAGTACCCGTTCACATTGTCGCCCCTATTGATTAGAAAAAGAACAGAAAAAATAGGTGACAAGTGCTTACCGAAAGACCACGACCTCACGACCCCCAACATTTTCGGTTGCACCACTCCTTGGCTTAGCATACTGACCAGCAATACATCCGATGCAAACCTGCCAAGTATCAACAAGGGGGCTACTTGTTCAAAGCTGTGGCACTGAAAAGGCTCACGACGGGAAGGCGGCGCCCCGAATCAAAATGAATGAAAATGATAGTATGAGCCCTACTTTGGCGGAAATGTTTTTCTGCGTAGGGATAACGTGAGACGCCCGATCTGGTGAGACAATGTGCGGGATTAAAATGAGAGGAACGAACCTACTGACCTGCAGTATCAAGATGGGGGTCAGATGGCTAGGAGGAAAATGAATGGGGATGCAAATTCACTTGCTGGGTTGTAATTGAAGGTTCATCATCCATCACCCACTTCTAGGTTGTGTGACGTGCACCCAAGGGGTGTTTTGGAGCCATTAGACAAGGGCGGGAGAAGGGCGTTGTCAGTGGCGCTGTGGCGTCCTCAGAACGCCGCCTCGGTATGTGAAAAGACGGTAACAAAAACAGATACTGTACAAACGGATCACGAGATCGGTCTATGCCCGAGGCACAGGGCATGGGCCGATGATCCGGGGCATGATGGAAATGTAAAACTTGTAGGATAGAATGAGGGAGGAGAAAGGAGCAGGGAAAGGGCAGAAGACGAGTGAAATAAGGCATGTTGGAGGATGGGGAGGGGTAGGTAAGCGGTGACAGAAGAGCAACGGTAGCCGATGTGGACTCGGAGTACTATCACGCTGGGTTGCTGACTAGTGAAATGCCGACGTTGTCGTCGGCAACCTTGCTTGGGGCTGTGAGTTGAAAGAAATTCATTTATTTACACTATGTAATATCATACATTGGTACAGTAAGAGAAAGTAGCGAATTTTTTTTTTCGTGACGGATGAATGCTTGAGCTATGGTCAAATGCAGCCCTTGTCACTCCGCGACATGCCGTACGTATTTTGTGGAACCAATTGGCTGCATGACAATGGTGCATGAAGTCGACACAACAACTGTTTCTATGTCCTGCACCAGACACGATTGGAGAGTCAAAGAGACCTTTAACACGTCAAGAACGAGTTGCTGTAGCCACATACACTGGCCAGAAAAAAAATCAACAAAGGACACTACCGGATGAAGTTGAGTTAGCAAAGGGCATGAAAATAATGGTAACACGTTTCCTCCGAATGGGCGACATGTTTCGACTTGGTTTTGAAGATATGACAGGACGAGCGAGCGAGTAACAAGAACCCCCTTTACCGCAATAGTCCGTGGTTCATTTGCAAAAGTTGCCACATTACATGTTGGTGAAATTGTCGAGAACACGTGCCAGTGCAACAAAATTAGATGGCCTCAACGAAGGTGTCATTCCAATTGAACCACTGACCATGAAGATGAAAGTACCGATGACCAGCGATAACGGTCAACCACCAGCGTCATGCGTCGTGATTCGCCAACAGCTACCTATTACATACCTATTACATCCACATATGTGTTTACCCACTATCGATCGCAAGGACAAATGATGCCTTTCATCCTAGTTGATCCTGCTTCCCCCCCCTCAGGTGGGCTCTCGTTATTTAACATATACGTCGCATTGTCTCGAAGTTCCGTACGTTCAACAATTCAGTTGTTACGCGATTTCGACGACAAAATATTTCAAAGACCAAGTGAGCATTGCACACCAGGCCCGCATCAGAGTCGGCGCATACGTCTGAAGTAGAGTCAAAATACAATGATATTCGAGCGGGACTGGGCACGCACCGTTTTCAGACTATCAGCGACACCGGATGAGCCCTTGCCTTCCATGAGGGATTGTGAGCTTCCAATTGGGAACGTCCATGTGAGTTCTTCATATTCAATCAGAATGATGAAAAAAGAGAGAAAAAGAAGCGAGACGAACATGGCAAGGAAACCAGAGGCGGGAAGGTCGAGCACTTCTTCGTCGTAGCGCTCTGTCTCTTCAGCATGAGCGGGTGGTGCAAGGAGGGCGACGATCGCGTTGAGAAAGCCCGAGCCGTGCGATGCGGGGTCGAGCGGGATGGGCTGCATGTACGCGTTGCGCCTATGGGGAGCGCGGACGACGGAGCCATCGATTTTGAAAAGTTAATGAACGTGTCAGCGATAAACTCTTCTTGCGAAAAGAGATGGAGGTGGGCTAGGTTCACTTTCGCCTATGCGTAGGAAGGAGAGCTCGCCGAAAGGGATAACGGAGCTGCTCGGCGCGAGACGTCCGTCGAAACCCACGTCACCGATAGCTGAGGCTGACAGTCCGCGTGGAGGCGTGATCACTTGGCCGTACATGTACGTATGTATCTGCTGAGCGTGGACGCCCTGTCGGTATTGCAAATCAAGCTCGACGACCTGAATGAGTAGACATGTGAGAGGACGTTCAATGATTCGCCCAGACCCTGACTTGACGATTGAAGACAAAAGATTGGAACGATTAAATACAGAGACATCGCAGCGTATGTATGAGCGAGATTATTATTAGATTGCCCCTGTCCTTCTCAGCGTGAAATTGACCAATTCGAGATTGTTCTAGAATCGAGACTCTGTCGGAAGCACCTCAACGGGCTCGACGGAAAAGCCATATTGAGAGGAAAGTCACGTGAACTTTTGATGGTTCCTGCAACGGTCGAATATCGCCCGCACTTAACAACTAGAAACGACGACTTTGTCATCGGTAACCTTGCTCGCCTGGCTTGTCACCAGGTCTTTATCCCTCCTTGATCCCTAGAAATTCTCTAATAAAAATACAGTTCATACAAATATGGTATTACAAACAGTGACAAATTATCATTTGTTGACCAGCACCCCGGAATCACCCAAGGTGACATCGTAAATCACTTTGTTTCGAAGTCTAGAAAAGTTGGATCCAGAAACGAGAATTGTAATATCAATGAATAAGTTACCTTTGCACCCAGAAGATATGATTATACACATTATACACAATTTCTTTGCTGCATACTAGTGAGTAAGAGTGCAGATACTGGTTGTTACAAGAACATTTGCCGTGCAAGGCTAGGGTTGTATTATAGCTGTGGGCGTGCTCTGCTATATACACAGGACTCCTACGTACGTTCAATATATAGACAAAATATAACCATCCAATTGTAGACTAGCTCCTCAACCCCTCCAGTAACACATCATCACAAATGGCAAAACAACGGCATAAAAACTCCTACACATACTCAGCAAACTAATTTATGGTCCGCAGCAAGCACATGCCTATTTCATCTGATGTTCCAGGTGCGAGTAACTTTGCACCCTCTATAGAGAGAGAACAGCTATTGTATTACTGATAAGGCCAGAATGACAAGAAAGAGACTACGTACGACGTGCAGGGGCATCCTCAACGATTAACCCTATGCGTCGCACCGGTGGCCCGTCTTTCAGCTGGTTCAGGATTTTTTCAGAGCCCATAAAGCCTCCTGTAGCGTGACAATCTTTGCCAATGACCCAGGAAAGACCAGCCTCGACAGGCGTTATGCTCTCGTCCAGGTCATTGCCATACAGACACATCCCCACCTCCAGTTGCAAAGAATCGCGTGCGCACAAATAAGCGAGTTGAACAGGTGAACGGAGGCGAGCCGAAGCGAGGAAGGTAGTGTGGGCGGGCGAAACGGAAATCTAGCCAGGTTGTATCAGAGGGTAGTAGCATTCAAAGGCTGCAAGATTCGATCCGCGGACGTGAGAAACGCGAAAAAGAGAGAATGGGTTGAAACATACCTCGAAGCCATCCTCACCGGTGTACCCACTGCGCGCGATGAGACCCTCAAGTGGAACAAACGCACTCCTTCCGACGTCGTCAAGGCGTGCAGATCCTACGAAGTCAGGGCCTGCAGGTGGTCCGCCGCCGGACCTGTTCAGCTCACGTTTGCAGAGCAAGAAGGCCCGCGTCATGGCCGCTTACATGTGTCAATGTTCAGTCAACAGGGAGAGAGCGTGAGAGTCACCGGCCGGATCATCCATCGACCAGTTTGGCAGAGCTCCAAAACAGGAAACATGCACGTGAACTTTTGATCGTTCCTGCAAGGCACACTGGCACCCGAAAAGAATTTAGCACCCCATAGATACCTTGCAAGCAAGGTAATGCAAGCAAGGTAATTGTGATTTCGCATTACAAAATAATACGTAAGTCGGGAAAGCAACGCTTTCGTCAACTTTGAACACCCCCCATTGCTGGCGTTGTGCTCAATATGCTCCAGACGACACTGCCTTTTCTGGGTTGTTGCTGCCCATGCCCGTCGTCGTCAGCGGTATACGGTATGTCTTCCTCCTCCTTGACTCCTTCCTCACCGCGAACACTTCGAGAACTGAGAATCTCTCTAGGCCAAGCGAATCTACCATCAGCAGTGTCCTCGATTTCTTCGGTGGTTTCATAGAGCGTGCCATCCCCTCTTCTTCCTCTCCTCTCTGTACTAGTAGCAACCCCTAGCACGGTTGGCCCTCAAAGCCAAAGACTTGATATCGTTCCTCGCCTGGCAATTGAGGGAAAGAAGACTGTGACGGCGTACCTATTAAGGTGTATATGAAGGTGTGTTGCATCTTCTAATGATACCTTCTCTCATAAATCGTCTGCTCATGTACCGTGAAGCTCGCTCTCCCAGTCCATAGCAATCACCCCTGGAAGCGCGATCGCACTCTTTGAAGGCTCGTATCCGCGTCGTATCCTATTGGGCTAAACCTCTGATGCTCTTTGCAGAGGAAAGCGTCAAGATCATCGAGTAAGAACTGCACCCCCTGGATTCTTCTTCCGTCCCTTACAACAGCTCATCCGATGCCTTTCCCCTCCTTCACAACGCTGCTCGTGCCTTGAGTCTCCCTGCCAGTTCTCCTCATTCCTATCTTACAATATGTCTTCTCGCTTCGTTTCTTCACCCCCATCACCTAGCGACGTGGGCGTCCCTCCTACGGAAGAGAAGTACACAGGTCGTTTTCCCGTTAGTGGGTATCACGTTTCGTTTCTTCCGAGCAAATTCCCCCCACTATCCAAGCTCGGCAGAATGGTGGGGACTTTACGCCTTTGCCAACAAAGCTAAGGGTATTAACCAGTGAGAATAATGTTATCCTTTTCATGGCTGGTATCAGCCCTACTTGACTCGCCCTCAACGTGTTCCTTGGCTCGTAAGTTTCGTTTGAATGTCCTACTATCCGTCCTCATTCACCTGTGTTTCCAAAGCTCTCCATACCCACACCTCGCTGCCTATCGAACACCCTCAAATTGCGCATATTTTCCCCAGAGTCGTCTACTACTTCCTTCCAGTCACTTTCTTCCAGGGAAGGTGACGCTGACTTCCCCGCATGGGACATGACGGCAGACCCCCAACAAATTCCCTGCGTTCTGCCTATCAGTATCAACACTTTGCCGACGACGAAAGTAGCGATTCTGCAAGTGCGCCCGGCTTCTCCGACGGTTTCGGCATCCAAGGCATCCTTTCCTAGCACCGAACGCATTCGCGTGCGTTGGGCGGCTCCGTTACGGAAAATCCAAAATGGGATTCGCGAAGGCCGCCGGCGAGTCGGGGTAACGGATGTGCGTGGAGAGATGCTATGCAGTCTTGGGACGCGGCCGCGGCAACGCTGCTGGAAAAGAAGGCGTGCTGGTACACTTGGATTACAAAGGGACCTGTGAGGGTATTTTTGCGTTATGGATGTAGGATTGGAGGCGAAATGATGTTACGTGTGCTGTTACCGAGTCTGGGTGGGATGTTACTGGCGACCCTGAATATACGGGGCATGACATAGGTGGCGTGGAACACCCGAGCATTGAAAAGCAAGCTTTGTTCGAGATGCCGGCAGTCCCAATTGTGCCTAATTTTGTGAATGGGCATACTTCGTCAAGACAAAGCTCCATATCTTCGACTTCATCACTTTTGCGTGCCCCGTTACCGCCTCCTGAATACTCCTTCAAGAGCGGGCCGACGACACCGGGCTCAGAGGCTGGTTTATCGTCCGTTTTCTACACAACGACGGACAAACGATACCAGGGAGCCTAAGTCGTGCTTCACTATCTCCACCTATCAGATATTATGTTGGGCTAGATTCTATTTGGCCTTATCAGGGCAAGCGCGGCCACCACCAATTCCTCTGTCCATATGAGTAAGATCAGCCAATTCCCTATGGGTACGTGTACTATATGCCTATCTTCCGTATGCATATACTCGAGCAGGTTAGCCTTCCGGCCCTGCTCTCACTTGAAAGTATTTTTATGGTGCCTGTTCCACTAAATTGTGAGTATTAGTTGACCTTCATCTCTCCTCTCTGCTGAGTTTGCTGTCCTCCAGCTGCGTATACGTCGCTACGAATGGGTCAGATGCCTCTTGTCTCTAGTAGCCTTGTTTCTAACCCCGAGGTTCTCACTCTTTGCCCAGCCCCAGGGGCATACACGCAGGCCCCACCTCCCAGACGGTCTCTTCCTCTGTGGGTGGACCAGAGATCTCATGTGCCCACAAATCTGTTCTGCATGATTTACCTCATGTCAAACTTGGGTTGCTCTTTGTCGATTTTGCGCCTGGGCAATCGATCGTGCCACCACACGCCGCGCGCGTGCGACCCGCGCTCCCAGTGGGACTGCCGGCCCCGTGCGGCTCTCAGCCTCGAAAATTGCATCGTGGGGGAGATAAAGGAGGTATTGCGCACGACGTTGGGTGTCTTTGTCATCCGAGCTCATGCGATAGTCGAGTCATCTACATTGTAAAACTGTACATGTTGGTTAATATTGTAAAGCTAGCAGGTGTGGGCTGTGCCTATCCAAATCCATCACCTATGGCCCTGGCCCTGCGACATCTCGTCTACACCTGCACTTGGATCATCCCGCTCAGACACATCGCCAATTTGTCTCGGCCTTCTCACGCACCTACAGACCCTCCTCTGTCCATGTAGGCGTCAGCAACGTGGTCGGGGTTGCCTGTGCAGACAACGGCATTGGTGTCGTCGGCAATTTGCGCTGTTGTTTCTCCGCCGGAAGCAGTGCTGGCGGAACAGACGAGAGGACCTATTTGAACCCCCCTCCTCCCTATTTCGTGAGAGCATGCCCTTGGGGCGTTCATTCCAGAAGAGTGAAACCCGCTTCGCTGGTGGTGGCGGCACGGGGCGAACCTAGTGGGACATTGGTGGGAGGTAGAGGTAGCGGCGATGACGGCACGGGAGTGGGAGTCGTCGGACGTGGAGATGTGGGCAAGTTGCCGACTCGCTTATTCCCTACGATCGTCTAGAGGAGACCAGTTGGCGCACCTGCCGTTTTGAGGTGTAGGTAATGCGCGTCCGTGAGCAATCAGATTTATTTGAGTAATCGTGAGCGCCGCACTGAATAGTGTATCTGCACCGCCCTTTCACCTCTGAGGTCGGGAGGTCAATATTGATGTACTCCTCAATGAGCGTGGTTGATGCAGTAGCCACGAATACCTGAGTCATCACGAAAATGCATGCACATCACGGTCTCGTTAGTGGTGCGTTGCTATAGGGTGACATAGTTCCTTACTTGTGCAACCGCATTGGTGAGGTGGCGTGACAGAACTTTGTGCAGGGTAACTGCCTAGCAACTCCATATATTCGTTGACGCCAGGATTCGCAGACGGAACATCCCCCCTGATCGCGTTGAGGCTCTTGGTATGTGCTGTGAGATGATCATTCATGATCGCAACCCCCTTTGTGTGAACCTCGTCCTGGTGCTCCTGGTAATTGCGCGTGAGCTGGTTAAACTCAACGAGAATGACCGCTTGCTTCTAAGCTAGGAAGGGTGCCGCCGGAAAGTCTCACGAACGTATAAGTGCGATTACTATAGAGAGTGATTGCCAGGCGAGCGCCACTGTGATCAAGTCAGTAAAACCTTCTCTGCGGGATGTACAGGAGGACGTCACGTCTCACACTCGGAGCTCTAGGACCAGGTGAGTAAAACAAGGCAACTTAGTGAAGAAAACGAAAACGGACCTAGAAACACGAGTCAAGAGCTCTGTGCCATCGCGTATATATGCGCTCTCATCACCTCGCTGAACCGAATTCGTCGATTTCTAGTCCAACCATAGTAGCTGAACACCTTGGCAAGTGAGTAATCCGAACTGATTACTATACCATATTCCCGTTTTTACTTGCCAGTCTCATGAGGTTCACGCAACCGCTCTCAATCCCAGTCCTGGGCCCCTACATGACTCCGACAGCTCGAAATAAGGTGGGAAGAACAATTGCCTGACCTGGTCGACACGTACCTCTATTACAAACAACCTCAGCATGAGGTCTGCCTTTCAGAGCACCGTGATGGTTTAAGGGAATCGAGAGTGGCAAGAAGTGGGTGAGCCCAGGTAGGTCACGGGAGAAGTCAAAAGGAACTGGTACTCCGAGTCGTGCTATTCTATTATATTAAAGGAGTATGCGGTCGTAACGTCACGCGGGCTGCGGGCGACCTCATCGGTTGGCGTGCGATCGTGCACCTGACCGGTGACGGACGGCTGCGGACTTCCTCTGTTTGGACCGTGTCTCGTGCGCGACGACGTCGTGACCGCGTAGCTCCCACCGCGGCCGCATGGAGCACGAGATCAATTGAGCTCAGTATTAACATCCATGTCGCTCAGCCCAGTGGACATATGTCGGAAGAAGTTTGTTTCAACCTGTCAGCCCTCTGGACAGTTGTCTCGATGACTCCCTTTCTACGTCTCCGCTCATGTCTCAACGACTTGCTTTGCTCCGTCGTCTACCGTTTCCGATTACAGATACGACGTCCGCACGACATTCCGTCCTCATGCTGAACGCCGGCGCCTCAAACGTGTTCATACCGTCCGGCTGCACAAAGTGAACGACGTCCACAGATGCCGTGAAAACGTCCGTCCATTTTTGTCTTCTCATTGACGTCTACAACGGTAATATTGTCCTGACCTTTCACCAACTGTCGACCGTCTCTGCAACGTTTCCCTCAACCCCTGTGTCCCGCCTGCAACGGTTCCGTCACCCCCCCTGTTCCGCTTGCCCGTCCCATCCCAGTTAGGTTGCCCCACTTGCCTTACGTGGGTAGTCTTCGCCAACTTCCATGGGCACATGTTTCCACAACGTGCTCCGACTCTTGCACTCCGCCATAGGGGCACGCAACGTTCCGTCCCGCTGGATGACTGATGACACCACACGCTTTCTTGCCCTTTTTCCGGAACATCTTTCCCACCAACCAAATGACTGTTCGCACATTTCCGCCTCTCCCGATATTCCTCTGTAACACGTGCTTACTGACATTCTCCAGTTCTCCAGATTCTCTCTACACTGCCCTAACGTTGCGTGGCCCACTGTCCACAATGTTCCGACTTCAACAACGGCCACTGTTCCCTCAAACGAGTTCACACCTTCTGACTATGTAGCTGAAAGGTCGTCCTGCATGTACTTTCTACCAGTCGTCCTTGCTGTCCGCTTACTTTGGTCACCAGGACTGCTTTATGTCCGTGTTCCTCCGTTTGCCCCTTTTGTCGGTACGTGCCGACGTCGCATTTCTCCCCACCTGCTTACTGAGATTCCCCACTCTCTCCTTGGAACCCTCTCTATGCTGCCGTGACGTCGCGCGGGCTACTGTCCACAACGTTCCGACGTGAAGAACGCCCACTGTTTCCCACGAACGACTTCACACCGTCTCCCGCCGTGCATTATCAGTATCGCTTGCGCACGACCAGGACGTGACCATGTACAGTAGCCCCAACGTCATCCTGCATGTACTTTCTCCCGGTCGTCGTTCCTGACCATTTACTTTGGTCATGAGCAATACTTTTTTCCCTTCGACTAATGATCTTTCACAAACAGACTGTTCAATTTCAAGTTGTCCGTCTCGGCGCTCCCCGCTTCGAACCAAGTCCATGGTACTTCCCGGGCTATGTGTCTCCGCGTCCTTATCGGACTTTAGTTGTATCTGCAGGTAGTCCTCTCCACACGTCTTGCACATTCAACCTTTTCATGTACTACTACTTCTGACTGCTGTACTACTTTTTCTCATGCCGTTCATGAAAACGCCACCGCACGGGTTTTTGCTAATGGTGGTATAAGGTATATCACGGAGAAATTGCGTTACGATACGATTGGGGCGGCGTTCCTCATCCAGACCGGGACGCGGGCGAGTTGGGAGCTGGTAGCGACCTACTTTGTTTGTGTTTTAGAGTTCTAGACATTGTTTGACAGGGTGTAAATTCTTTTGGAGGACACAGAGAAAGACATTTAAGAGAGGGTGAACCAGAGTGCTCAGATACACCTAAGCTCAGACAAGGGGGGCGATCGCTGCGAGCCCCTTCGATGGAGCCGGCTCACAGGGCCGCCGAGCCCGCCACCATTCTCCATTTCCTGATTTCCGCTGATAAGAACTCCCTCACTTATTTGCTTGATCTAGTGATTCTTTCCAGCTTCATCCACCTCTTTCTATACCTTCTGGGCTCTCACATCTGTCACTTTCACCATAACCAATCAGACGCTTGCTTCCTCACCCTTTAGTACGACCACTAGACACCCTCCTCGCCGGTCTTCAACACATCCTTACCTCCTGGGTATCCTACCCCACTACAGACACACACCACCATCAGAAACTCACCACTACAGACACGCACCGCTTCACACACACACCACTACTGACACCCACGGGCTGTGGTAATCAGGAACCACTATTGAGCCGTTAAAGTTGTGCTTTTCCCTTACTTTCAACGGTGCGTTTATGTGCTCTTCTGAATGTCTTTGGCCTCTGATTAACATTTATTTACTATAATTTACATCACAGCTTAGGCTTGTCACTA
Source organism: Lactifluus pinguis (assembly GCA_003313945.1). Lineage (NCBI taxonomy): Eukaryota > Fungi > Basidiomycota > Agaricomycetes > Russulales > Russulaceae > Lactifluus > Lactifluus pinguis. The sequence goes on from QLPA01000581.1 coordinate 32,300, forward strand.
CAGATATGCCACTCTCGACACAGAGTGAAGGCAAAGAAGCAACCCATCCGTCTAGCTCCTGTGACGGAGAGATCTCGACCAGTTCAAGTTACAGTGAACACACTGAGAGTGATGACAACTACCACTCTGAGTTGGAGTCCCCAGGGCTAGCGCACCAAATGGGCACAAACAAAAAGAAAATTACTCGGGGTATCACGGCGTTGACAACTAGGTCAAAGGCCACCCATTCCACGAGCCACGCCACGACTTTTGAGGATAATTTCCTATTTCTAGATTCATCGTCTTACACCTGTTCATGCCTCAACACACTTTCATCTCCCACTCCAACCAGCCTTCAGTTTGTTCCATCATATGAGCAGTGTACTGTTCTACGATTCTTTAAGTTACAGTTTCTGTCCCATGTTTCGACAATCTTTTGTCACACACATAAAACATTCATTCCAGGGATTTCTTTGAAATCCCACCTCCGCCGAAAACATGGAGACAGGCAGTCACCAAACAAATTGAAGGAGTTGGATCCGATTCTGAAACACATCTTGGAAACCTGCAATGTCAAAGCGGATCAGAGTTCCGACAACATCCTTTCTAGCCTCCCAGAAGTTCTTGAAGGGCAGCTACTGACTCAAATAGATCCTACAGGCGTGGGTGACGTTATAAACCGCTACAAATGTCCTCGCTTAGGCTGTACTACTTGGGTCTCTGAAAGTTCGGCTGGTAAACCCGAAAGGTATCTTCTTAGGCATCTTTCAGTGGACCATAGGATTCTACCAGCGGAAGTAGAGAAAATGAAACGCGTCAAAGCTGTTTCTGGAACTATCCGCATACGCCTCTCGGGGTTCCCACCATCATCTCACGTCTTTACCATATCTACGGGACTTTCCTCTCAAAACTTCCAGCAAGGCGATGAAGAGACCCAACTTCAATTACAGTGGAGGAACGTTCCTTTACTACATCACTCTTCTGAGCCTGAAAATGAAGGACTCTCAAAATTACAGAACTGGCCGCTGCGGCTAGGTTGGGTGGCATATCAAAAAGAAATTGCTGGTTGCGACATTGAGGCTCTACGCTCTCTTATAGCCTTACCGGTCTCTACACAGAAAGCTAGCCTTCTTGAGAGTGGGCTTCTAACAGTTCGGGCTCTTCTTATTCAGTACCTCCAAGAAGGGATGATTTATGTTCACGGAAAACATATCAAAGTATCGGAGATCCTAACCTCAAAGTGAGCGTGCCTTCTGTGCTACAGGTTGTAAGCTAATATTCCCTTTAGGTGCTCTTCCAAGTCAAAGTTTAGGGCGATAAGCCCAGGGAAAATACGAGAATATTCAAAGCCTTTACTTTATGTAACGTGCTTGACACTTCGACATATCCACAAGTCTCTTATTAGGGAGCCATCGGAACTAGGGCACTTCAAATTACGGGGGGTTCCTTCACAGTTCGAGGCAGCAGTAGCACTTTACCGGGTTCTCATTCAACCTCCTTCCAACATAAATGCGATCAGTTGGGGTCTACACAAGTTCTTAGTATCTCTTTGGCGTTCAACATCTTACAAAAAGAAACCAATCAGTGACCCCATAGACCAAATGACATTTATTTGGTCTCTTTTACCAGGGGGCCAGTATCGAATCCCTTCTCATCTTCAAGGTTTTTTGTCTGGACTGAAATACAGCCTCCGATGTATTGCTATTCACTTTGCCCGTGTGGAGCCATTCAATCAGCCCGTCATCATGGCTTCCAATTGTGAACCCCCTCCTTTCTTTTCCCTCAACAATGCTATAGACCTTGAAGCCATGGACCCGGTCTTAGATGAAACTGATGGGTCAAGTACAGCTACGCTTGACAGTAAAGATTGCAATAGTGAAGATGGAGCTAATCTGGGGCCTTTAAATTTAAGAGGACCCCTAGACTCTGAGGAGGAGGACATTGATTCTCTTCTTCAAAAATTAAATGAGCTTGACCCCAAATGTATGTCTCTCTAATAATTTAATATCAAACTTTTTAGAAGAAAACTAAAAAAAATTAAATAGCAATTATGGAGACAACAGAGGGGCAGTTCTTGGAGGAGCAGCAATATGGTTCATCAGTGGATAACGACTTCTTGAAGTAAGCAAAATATTTTAGACAGCATATGTACTAGTGTCTTTACTAACCTCTTGAAAGAATAATCAAAGATCAACTTCTTTGGCTTTCACCAGGGCTTGAGAATGGCCTAGCAACTCCTTTTAGCCGTGTGGAAGAGATCTTCATCACAATCTTAGGCTTTTCACTTATGGATCAAGCTGTTACCAAGCTTGATTTCAATGACAATGGACAAGAGGCCACCTTTACTAGAGATGGGGCTTTGTGGCTTTCAATTAACTTTGCTCACTGGTCTCAGCTTATCAAACAGATAATCTCTGACTTGGAGGTTGCTGTGTCTTCTCAGCTCCCTACTGGCATCACTATCAGCAGTCTTTTTCACCCACTTTCAGATGACTGGGGCTCTCAGTCTATTACCTCTCAGAGTGCCAATCAACTTAATGCTAGAGAAAGAATGGCCCCTGAGCAATTTTCAGAAATGTGGAGAATGGATGAAAGCCCATATGTCTTTGCCACCAATGGTCAAATTGATTCCAATCAAGCACTATCTTATATTAAACGGGATCAAGAAGTTAGAGGTCTTGTCAGCAATCTTCTAGTGCTCTCAAGTGGCGTCCCTATGAGGAGTTTTCAATACCAATCAATTGTCCTTAATTCAGTGGGGTCTTATGAGCGTAATGTTTGGATTATTGGAGAAAGGCTTATAGTTGGAAAGCCAAAAGCCAAACAGCTTAACAAACACTTTGCAGATACTCTTTTTTGGTTTCCAAAGGCAGCTACTGCAGCTTTAGTTATTCTCTTCTTCTACCAACAACCATTAATTTGCTCTATTTTACAAGAGCTTCAAGTTCAAGACCACCTCTACATGTCACATATGTGGCCCCTCATTCCTCCCAGTTTTCTAAACTCAGAAACGGCATCTCCTTTGGTCACCCCAAATGCCCTGGCATGGACTGGTTCCAAAGTTAACTCCCAATTAAAGAAGATGTCAAAACAGCTTATTCAGACACCCTTGAATGGTGTGGAGACACCATTCGACTGTGGTCTGGTGCGGCAAATGGCACAGGGGCTACTCCGGAATAAAGTGCCCTCCTTATTTGGAGTTTTTTTCACAAAGGCTACTCTCTCAGAAAATGACATCGCTGCTACCACCAGAATCTCAGAAGGCGTCTCGACTTCTAAAAATCCACAGCTGGGATACCTATTTTCTGGTCCCCTTCGTGACTATGCTAATTTCCATGGATTAGAAGGGCTAGCGCAGGCCGCAAAATTGCCGGTAGAGCAGGCCGCTGCATGTCTACTAGTCTCAGAAATCTGGCAGGCAATGCTTCACGTTGGACACCCTGATCCTCTTTGGCGGGATGTCGTTGCTGGCTCCTACTTATTTCCCTCCACTGCTTATGACTCTTTAGCATATCGACAAGTCCAGAGTCTTACCGAAATTGTATCTATGAAGCTTAAGCATGTAGTCGCCACAATTACCGAGGATACGCTTTCAAGAGGGTTGGTACTAATGGGAGAACAGAACCTTCTCGTCGATAATTCCTTTGTGAGTCTAAGATATGAAGCCTTTAATGACTTCACTAACAATATACACCATATAGGTGATCAATATAGGCGATTCGGCGGAAATAGTTTCCGGAAAGCTTCTGCTCAAAACTGTGCGCTGCCTCTTGTTCGGTTCTGGAAGTCCCTTGTATGGTCAAACTCCTCCCATTGGTGGTATCCGAATGGAAGACGTCTCAAAAGCGGGATCCTTTGTGCGTAGAAACTCATGATGAGATCTTGTACTTACCCATTTGGGAGATGTAGATTCTGTATGCCCTTCGCAATCCTACATCAACCCTTGAAGCCAGCACTGCTTCCGATATTTCACAACGTCTTCAACAGCGCTGGGAAAAGGAGCCGATGAGATGGGTTCATATTACCGCTAACATATTTGATATTCGTTCCCCCCCAACGACAGTTTCCGTATCTCCATCCATGTTTCCCCAGATTACATTCTGAGTCCGAGATGTTGCCGTGGCTATTAGCGATCTCACCGTCTATGGAGTGAGACAACCAAAAGAGAATATTGTACTAGTAGAACAGGAGAGGGTCTTGCTAAACTAAATTCCTTGAGAAGTCGAAGTGATATGGTCGAGAAACGTTCTGGGTCAAGCGGCTTCGTGGACGTCACCCAGGCCCTGATAAAGCGCGCTGATTCATCCCACAGGTTGACAGGCCACCAGCTCGGCCCACTCTCCGGCAACCTCTAATTTTTGGCCAGTTCAGACATTACTATTTTTGTTCACGGACAGGTCGACCCAAACCCGCAGCGCCCAAACCACTCAAATTCAGTCTTCTATGCGAGCGCGCCTACAACAAAACCATCTTCGTTCAGTAAATCTGTGATGTGGACGGGCGGCGCTGGAGTCTGCCCGTCCCAGCGAGCAGACTGCCTGAAGATATACTTCCACTGAAGAAGCTTGCCTCCGATCTGGGCCAGACGTTCCCGAGAATAGTGGTGACCTGCTCGGCCTCGTCGTTATTGTTGAGAAGGATGGAGCATCAGGCCACTGCCAAGCTGTCGGGGCTGCTGTGTCCGCCCTAACCGCGAATGGCCCTTCTCAGGAGGGCGCTCTTTAGCCAAGAAGTATCACCTCGTGCAACCCGAGGTCAGCGACGCAGAAGAATGAGTTGGACCCATAAGGTTATCCTCGGTCGCGGTTTCCATCCGAGTAGAGCCTGACATGCATATACGTGCCCGAGGTGAACCCCAGCCCCCCTTCAGCATCCCTCGTGGACACCCTGACGTCTTAGTTCGCACCCGAGATCTTGTCTGGCAGGTCGACCTCTCCCATCTTGCAATCAGCAGATGGCTTCCACAGAAAACCAGTGCAAAAGAAGGCTGGTTTCATTGTCGCTCGTCATCTGTGGCCCGAAAGCTCACGTGGGCTATGTTAGAACGAGAGACGTCGGACATCCTTTGCGGATCCTCGAGGTGTCTCGGTAAATCATGAAAAGAGTCCGTCAACAACAACATACAGGGCAGGCGCCAGATGCTCCAACAGCACGGTCCTGAATGGAACATTTTTCCCTGCACCATCGCCGGGAAATGTGAACATTACTGAAGGATAGATCAGCACTTGCTATCTCAGCCCGTGAGCAAGAAAAGTATAATTAAGAGTCAAAGATACAAACGTGACTCTAGATCTGGGTTTTGGTACAGAATACGTGAGCATCTAATTGGCCCTCATCACTGGGGACATGTCAGAAAAACGAGGTGAACCGGCCAAGTCCCGACGGAAGCTGACATAAGCGGCCCCCAAAAAAGATTTAAATTCCTATGCACCGCAAGACCATGCTAGACGTGACAGACTGTAATGAAAAGGCGTATTAAAGAGGAGGCAGCTGGCGGTGGTGTGAGAGAGGGGAGTGTCACGATGAAGGGTCGTGATAGGGCAGCGTGTAAACATAGAAGACATGGGAAGCGCAATGATGTCCAAGGGCCTGGATTCGGTCGCGCGACCCCTCCAAGGGAAAGAGGGAGGAGGCACTGCAAATACCAGGGGCGTGTGGGACAGAGAGGGAAAAGTTCCTGCCATAAATAGGGATGAAAGGGATACGGGCATCACGGCTGTCGAGGTAATGAGAAAAGAGCCTTAAAGGGTAGACAGGAGCATCAAGTGAGACACGGTGAGGATGACGTTGCCTTCAAAGAAGTAGTCAGCTTTGCGGGGCAGGTGAGAAGAGAAACGGCCCTGGAGGAGGGAAAGGCACTCGCAAACGTGCTGGCGCGGTCGTCCGAGTCAGAAGGTTGGCGGATGATTGTGTCCTTATCGTCGACGTCATTGTGGAGTCCTTGGGTTACCAGTATGCCTGATACCTACATTGGGTTATGCGGGTGTCCCTCTCGTTCATAACCCCGTCTCTGCGCCGGTCTCTGCGACCTCCTTTCTGTGTGTCACGGGATTTTACGAACGAACGATTACTAGTGGATCCAAGTGGAGGCCTCTGCCCGTTGTCCTCCTCTCTAACGCACCTTGGCGTCAAGGAAGATTATCAAATCCGTGAATTCCGTCCAAGCTCACTCATATGTTCGCAACTGGCTTGGAACTGTATCAAGTACTTAGCTAGGGTCTGACAGATGATGATTGAACGCTCACGAAAGGTTATCCAAAGCGTGTGGAAAAGGACGCATGTCCTAACCTCCTTTTTGCCGTGAAGTCCGCGGCAACTTGCGGTGGAGGATGTAGCCAGGGCGCCGAGCGCCATTGGGGAGCTGATGGGGCGGGGTGGAATGGCAAATTTGACGGGATTAAAGATACTCGCGGGGCATGCTTTCGTACGAGGGCTGGCTGCGGAGTAAGAGGACTGGAATGGCATAGTTATTTGGGGGTTGATTTGAGGGGTGCGAGCAGAAAGAGGAGCCAGGTTCCCTGAATTTGCGGTTGTGGCATCGCTGGCGGCGTGACCACGTAGAAGTCTTGCTACTGCTTGCCGCCGATGGGTGATTGGCCAATCGTCATGTGTTTCTGCTTGGTGGGGCTAGGGTCCATCGACGAAACGTAGATGAGGTCAGATTGGGCATGGCAGTGGTGGTCGAAGGTGGACGCTCACATCCAACTCATCAAATCGCAAAAGCGTTCGTTATCAGCAAAGCTGTTAATCCCTACTTCAAATGTGGATGGTGCTACAAAGGGAGGCTTCGAAACAGAAACAGAACTTTGGAGAAAGGTGATTGGCCAACGCACCATTGTAACCAGACATTTCCTCGAATGGGGGCTGACCGACAGTGAACTCATAGGTGAGCACACCAAGGGCCTTATAGTCGACCTTCTCATTGTGCTCGCGACCTTGATCATCTCGGGCGGGAGGTGATCGAGGGTACCACAATGGGTGGTGCAAGCAGTTTCTCGGTGCGTGGACGCTCCAACCAAAGTTGGCAATCTTGAGCTCACCGTTGAGGCCCAATAGGAGATTCTCCGGTTTGATGTCTCGGTGGATGATGTGCTTCGAGTGGAGGTAGGAGAGGGCGTCGGCCATCTGATCAAATGAAGTACAGTGTCCCTGTGAGGCACTGTGTCAGAGAGGCTATAAAAAAAGAAAGAAGCCGCCGTACGTCCGGGCGGATACTTGACGTTGGTGGACCGCGCTGCAACGTGAATCCTGCTTTGTGAGCTACTTGCAAAGCTCACCTTTACTGGCCAACTCGGGCATGAGAAAAATGCACTTCTCGTCGTGAAGGTAACCACAAAGATGGAGGACGTTGGACGCGGGATTCGTTGAATCTCAAACTCGCAACGAATCTGCTTCTCCACCCGAGATTGAATGATCTCGGACTTGTAGATAGAGCGAGGATAGAGTTTGGCTCTATCTTGGTGCCAACCATATAAACACGATCAAATCTACCCTTTCCTAAAGACATCCGATATCAAAGTCGGATGCCACTCTCGGATGGGGCAAGCTCTAGGACCAGGTCAGTAAAACGAGGCAAAATAGTGAAAAAAAAAACGGACCTGGACACACTTCACTGTCCACAGCTTCGCCAAGCTTTTCGTTTTCAATCTCAAAGCCACCATCGTACTTGCCAATATCAAGGTCACCGTTAGGAGCAGGTTTTCGTGAAGAGGGTTTTCGTGCACTTTTGGGAAGGTGGCTTCCCGGTAGACTTGTTAGTCGGGGGAAAAGGATGAAGTACGAATTTAGGTCAGTTATCCAAATGTGCGTAGAAAAGGTCGGGCCCCCTAACCTCCTCTTCGCCGTGATTTTTTCGGAGATTGATGAACTGAAAGACATCCGCGTGTCGCGTTTCCAAGTATATCGCAGATGCCCCAGGCCGCTTATTGCCACCCTTGTCGACGTAACCAGCCGTAGCGTCGACGCACGTAGCCTGCGCCCGACACCGTTGGAGTAACCTGTGTGGTACACCGTGTATCCAATGAGGGCATGATCAGCACAATATGTAGGATGCGGGAAAAAGAAAGCTACTAACGCTGGAGCACAGATATTATCGAGACTGAGACCATAACCGCTCGCTGACTGGGCACCTGGTGGATGAACGAGACGAGACGAGAGATGGGTGTCGAAATGCCCAAAATCGAACGACTTCGGCTCTCCCTTCCTTATTAGGTTTGTATTAGTCAGGTTGATTTTGGACGGACTTTACTTTTTTCTACTAAAGTGCCGACAAGGCAGAAACCTTGCTTGGAGGGAAAGAGTTACATAACAGTAACTTGTCTTGATTTAACTTCTGTAAACTGTGTACATATATACCACTCAGAACTCTGGCTATACAGTAGTCACTATACAGTAGTCATCTGACAAAGACAAAGACCGTGAAAACCGGGAAAGATGATCCATCAAAGATCTTGTCCCTCTGCCTCTGAGGTTGCCGCCGAGAATACCACTGAGATGGACGGTATGCAAGTCGGATTGCTAATCCGACGCACTAAATCGTTCGTTGTTAACGGTGCCGGTCAACTTCCACCAAGTACGTGCGTGAGGAGAGCATTTCGTCCTCGGATATGGACAGCATGGCATCGTGGACCCATTGTTAGTTTCGGCATTCAACACACATTGTGCGTCAAGTGGTGCCGTGTCTGACTACATTGAGATGAAAATAGTCAATGATTGCCAGCTAGTGGGGGAGTCTGTCGGAAGAATGGGGTAGTATCACCCTTTTTGCATGGCGGGTATCAGTGCTGAGAGAAGAGAGAATGAAAAAAATATGAAATGACCAATGCAAAGCGCGACCTGATGCCGTATCAGAGCGAGTGTTAGTGCTGCAGAAGAGGGAAAAAAAAAAAAAGAAAGGACGAAAACAAATCATCCATGACCTCGGAGTGTGTGTCGTGGACGCAGGAGGGTTAGAGGTACACACACCATATTTTCGGGTGCAAGGACAGAGACTGACATTCCCGATGTGTTCAAGATGGCTGGTGTGCTATTGTGACATTGTGAACGAATCAGCTGAACGGGCCCACCGGATGTCTTAACATAAGAGAGTAATGCTTATTTCTTTTTGGGATCCTTGGTGGTCATCATCTAGGGGGGCACAGGGCGTGCAGACAATGGGGTCTGTTATGCAGAAAATGAAGGTGTTTAGGAGGTGGATGGGTACAGCAGACATACGAAGATCAATGCAATCTCGAGTACCAGTTTTAGACCTTCGGTTGATGTACAGGGCCATGTAGTTGGTGGCCGTCTCCGATACTTATCGTCATGGTCCCATCGTTTTCTCACAGGGCCAGACCCCCCCTAGCGATGTCTTCCAGGCCGTGGGGCCCGGCAGAGTGGAGACACAACAAAGGAGACAACCGAATAAGGCAGTTGGGGAGAGTAAAACTTGCGACCGGTGACGTCATCCGCCAGGAACCGTTGACCCAATTGCCTTATATGGAAGGGACTCGCAAGCTCAGTGACATCCACTGCCGACTTGGGAAGGCTCACATCGAGGAAAACAGGGAAGGATAGACTGGCCAGAACAGGGGAAAATAAATTGGAAGAGAGCAGACGATGCTTCATTCAGTGTGTTTTCCATGAGAAGGACGAGTCCTTTGCACTCAGGCTGCACGCACTATGGTTTTCATTAGTTAGCGTCAATGGCATTAGAGTGGTGTAAAACACAAAGATGATAGCAATAAAGTAAGCTCTCTGGAAGGCTGAGGGCCGTGAGCCTAGGCAGACAGATAAGAGGGAAAGAGGGAGTGAAAGAGCAGGTAACAGGGGTGGAAGACAGGGGCGGAGACAGGGAACCGCCCCGACCGAAGATTGACGGCAGTTCCCGGCATGGCGATCTCGGTCTGCAATATTTGGCGGCGCGGTCAGGGATCTGTAGTTATTATTAATAATAGTAAATAGCACGACTCGGAGTACAGTAAGTTAGTTCCTTTTGACTTCTCTCGTGACCTACCAACACCTAGGCTCACCCACTTCTCGCCACTCTCGATTCCCTTAAACCGTCACGGTGCTCTGAAAGGCACACACACCTCATGCTGAGGTTGTTTGTAATAGAGGTACGCGTCAACCAGGTCAGGCAATTGTTCTTCCCACCTTATTTCGAGCTGTCGGAGTTGTGTAGGCCATGACTGGGATTGAGAGCGGTTGCGTGAACCTCATGAGACTGGCAAGTAAAAATGGGAATATGGTATAGTGATCAGTTCTGAGTCCCAAGATTACTCACTTGCCAAGGTATTCAGCTACTATGTTGGACTAGAAATCGACAAATTCGGCCCAACCTTGCTTGCGGGTGGCACCGCATTTGATGCCAGCGAGGTGATGAGAGTTGGCATATATACGCAATGGCACAGAGCTCTTGACTCGTGTTTCTAGGTCCGTTTTCGTTTTCTTCACTAAGTTGCCTTGTTTTACTCACCTGGTCCTAGAGCTCCGAGTGTGAGACGTCCTCCTGTACATCCCGCAGAGAAGGTTTTACTGACTTGATCACAGTGGCGCTCGCCTCGCAATCACTCTCTATAGTAATCGCACTTATAATAACCTACGTTCGTGAGACTTTCCGGCGGCACCTTTCCTAGCTTAGAAGCAAGCAGTCATTCTCGTTGAGTTTAACCAGCTCACGCGCAATTACCAGGAACACCAGGACGAGATTCACACAAATCGGGTTGCGATCATGGATGATCGTCTTACAGCACATACCAAGCGCCTCAACGCGATCAGGGGGGATGTTCCGCCTGCGAATCCCGGCGTCAACGAATATATGGAGTTGCTAGGCAGTTACCCTGCACAAAGTTCTGTCACGCCACCTCACCAGTGCGGTCGCAGAAGTAAGGAACTATGTCACCCTATAGCAACGCGCCGCTAACGAGACTGTGACATGCATGCAGTTTCGTGATGACTCAGGTATTCGTGGCTACTGCATCAACCACGCTCATTGAGGAGTACATCAATATTGACCTCCCTACCTCGGAGGCGAAAGGGCGGTGAAGATACGCTATTCAGTGCGGCGCTCACGATTACTCAAATAAATCTGATTGCTCACGGACGCCCATTACCTACACCTCAAAAAGGCAGGTGCGCCAACTGGTCTCCTCGAGCCGATCGTAGGGAATAAGCGAGTCGGCAACATGCCCACATCTCCACGTCCGACGACTCCCACTCCCGTGCCGTCATCGCCGCTACCTCTACCTCCCACCAATGTCCCACTAGGTTCGCCCCGTGCCACCACCACCAGCAAAGCGGGTTTCACTCTTCTGGAACGAACGCCTCAAGGGCATGCTCTCACGAAATAGGGAGGAGGGGGGTTCAAATAGGTCCTCTCGTCTGTCCCGCCAGCACTGCTTCTGGCGGAGAAACAACAGCGCAAATTGCCGACGACACCAATGCTGTTGTCTGTACAGGCAACCCCGACCACGTTGCCGACGCCTACATGGACGGAGGAGGGTCTGTAGGTGCGTGAGAAGGCCGAGACAAATTGGCGATGTGTCCGAGCGGGATGATCCAAGTGCAGGTGTAGACGAGATGTCGCAGGGCCAGGGCCATGGGTGATAAATTTGGATAGGCACAGCCCACACCTGCTAGCTTTACAATATTAACCAACATGTACAGTTTTACAATGTAGATGACTCGACTATCGCATGAGCTCGGATGACAAAGACACCCAACGTCGTGCGCAATACCTCCTTTATCTCCCCCACGATGCAATTTTCGAGGCTGAGAGCCGCACGGGCCCGGCGGTCCCACTGGGAGCGCGGGTCGCACGCGCGCGGCGTGTGGTGGCACGATCGATTGCCCAGGCGCAAAATCGACAAAGAGCAACCCAAGTTTGACATGGGGTAAATCATACGGAACAGATTTGTGGGCACATGAGATCTCTGGTCCACCCACAGAGGAAGAGACCGTCTGGGAGGTGGGGCCTGCGTGTATGCTCCTGGGGCTGGGCAAAGAGTGAGAACTTCGGGGTTAGAAACAAGGCTAGTAGGGACAAGATTCGTAGCGACGTATACGCGGCTGGAGGACAGCAGAGAGAAGAGATGAAGGTCAACTAATACTCACAATTCGGTGGAACAGGCACCATAAAAATACGTTCAAGTGAGAGCAGGGGCCGGAAGGCTAACCTGCTCGAGTACGTATATGCAGATGGAAGATAGGAATACTAGTAGTACACATACCCATAAGGAATTGGCTGGTCTTACTCATATGGGCAGAGGAATCGGTGGTGATAGAATCTAGCCAACATAATATCTGATAGGTGCAGATAGTGAGGCCTAGTGAGGCGCGACTTAGGCTCCCTGGTATCGTTGTCCGTCGTCGTGTAGAAAACCAGCCTCTGAGCCCGGTGTCGTCGGTCCGCTCTCGAAGGAGTATTCAGGAACGTTCTGAGGCGGTAACGGGGCGCGCAAAAGTGACGAAGTCGAAGATATGGAGCTTTGTCTTGACGAAGTATGCCCATTATTCACGAAATTAGGCACAATTGGTACTGGCGGCATCTCGAACGAAGCTTACTTTTCAATGCACGGGTGTTCCACGCCACCTATGTCATGCCCCGTATATCCAGGGTCGCCAGTAACATCCCACCCAGACTCGGTAACCGTCGCCCAGCTCATCATATCGCCTCCAGTCCTACATCCATACCCCGGATACAAAATACCCTCACGGGTCCCTTTGTAATCCAAGTGTACCAGCACGCCTTCTTTTCCAGCAGCCTTGCCGCGGCCGCGTCCCAAGACTGCATAGCATCTCTCCACGCACATCCGTTACCCCGACTCGCCGGCGGCCTTCGCGAATCCCATTTTGGATTTTCCGTACCGGAGCCGCCCAACGCACGCGAATGCGTTCGGTGCTAGGAAATGTGCCTTGGATGCCGAAACCATCGGAGAAGCCGGGCGCACTTGCAGAATCGCTACTTTCGTCGTCGGCAAAGTGTTGATACTGATAGGCAGAACGCAGGGAATTTGTTGGGGGTCTGCCGTCATGTCCCATGCGGGGAAGTCAGCGTCACCTTCCCTGGAAAAAAGTGACTGGAAGGAAGTAGTAGACGACTCTGGGGGAAATATGCGCAATTTGAGGGTGTTCGATAGGCAGCGAGGTGTGGGTATGGAGAGCTTTGGAAACACAGGTGAATGAGGACGGATAGTAGGACATTCAAACGAAACTTACGAGCCAAGGAGCACGTTGAGGGCGAGTCAAGTAGGGCTGATACCAACCATGAAAAGGATAACATTCTTCTCACTGGTTAATACCCTTAGCTTTGTTGGCAAAGGTGTAAAGTCCCCACCATTCTGCCGAGCTTGGAAAGTGGGGGAAATTTGCTTGGAAGAAACGAAACGTGATACCCGCTAACAAGAGTACGACCTGTGTACTTCTCGTCCGGAGGAGGGACGCCCACGTCGCTAGGTGATGGGGGTGAAGAAACGAAGCGAGAAGACATATTGTAAGATAGGAATGAGGAGAACTGGCAGGGAGACTCAAGGCACGAGCAGCGTTGTGAAGGAGGGGAAAGGCATCGGATGAGCTGTTGTAAGGGACGGAAGAAGAATCCAGGGGGTGCAGTTCTTACTCGATGATCTTGACGCTTTCCTCTGCAAAGAGTATCAGAGGTTTAGCCCAATAGGATACGACGCGGATACGAGCCTTCAAAGAGTGCGATCGTGCTTCCAGGGGTGATGCTATGGATTGGGAGAGCGAGCTTCACGGTACATGAGCAGAAGATGCAACACACCTTCATATACACCTTAATAGGTACGCCGTCACAGTCTTCTTTCCCTCAATTGCCAGGCGAGTCACGATATCGAGTCTTTGGCTTTGAGGGCCAACCGTGCTAGGGGTTGCTACTAGTACAGAGATGAGAGGAAGAAGAGGGGATGGCACGCTCTATGAGACCACCGAAGAAATCGAGGACACTGCTGATGGTGGATTCGCTTACAGCGCTTCCGGAAAATAATGCATTAATGATGTCCCGCGCTCTGAACTGAACTCAAAAATCCCGAAAATGCAAATAAATAGAAATTTATTAAAAAAAACCCTACTTTTGCCTGTATCTACATTTCTGAGTTCAAGTACATCGTCTTCACCTTCGCTTATCACTTCTCATGGTGCTCACAACCTCTAAGGACGAATTTTGGCTCCCGTCTTCTC
>QLPA01000583.1:0-34545 GCA_003313945.1 Lactifluus pinguis
ACGCACATTTGCTCTGCAAGGAGCAAGGTCAGAAGACTGCTGCCGAGGACGACAGCCCAGAAGAAGAGGGATGTGGGAAGAACGGCGGAATAATAGGTTGTGAGTACGAGATGATTGAAGAGAAGCGTCAAGGTAAAATCAAGGATGAGTCTAGGCCGACGGACAAGGTGGTAAAGATAATAGACACTGGAAAGAAGAGGAAGTAAAGTGCGGTAAGCCTGGGATGGAACGGGGTAAGTGCGGGTCAAAACGCACTCTGCTGTTGATGCCAAAAGCCAACATGCCGCGAGGATCCAGCCCCTCATATTGTCACCGCGACCATCTGGACCCATGTACCTGGGACCTTCAGCAACCTTGCGGCCGCCACTCCATGCACCCGTGAAAGATGACCATCGTTCTTCGCCATGTAATCTTCGAAAGGTAGGTCTCCCGGCCATCTCACGCCAGTCCATCAGCATGCCTGGTAGGAAATACCGATCACCGGAACCGCGTAAGCAAGTAAATAGGAACCTTAAGACGCACCGACATTGAAGGCACCACCCTCATACCTCAGAGATCCAGGTTCCGCAAAGGTGGAGAGAAGTGGGGGAACGAGTAGGGCAAGGGTGAGATAGTGTAACGACTGGAGGGCTACGATCTAAAGTGAGCGAAAGGCGGGTTAGGGCGAGGGTTCGGAGAAGAAAGAGGGCCTTGCCGACGCTCCTGGGATATGATAACGACCGGATCCCAGGTTGTTGCCTTTGATGGTGCCATTGAGTATTCTCAGTCTAAGGTTGAGTGCATCGTGTTTGCTCAATTGAAGGCTCGGTTTTGTGGCGAGCCAGAGTCGGTCCTATTATCGTCACACACGTCACTGTCACGCACCCGTCTATACCCGCAGCACCAAGCGCCAACGAGCGGGATCTAAGACCGATGCCTCAACAGTATGACCCATTATCACAAGAGGATGATAGCCACACAGATACTACCCGCGCCAGTCTTATCCCGAGACCTGCAGTCTACTATGGAGAGGGTCCTTTCGACGCGCCAAGTTCAGAAGACGAGGACGAGGACGAGGTGACAGAGAAAGATACCTCAGCCTCTTTAAACCGTGCAGAAGGCGGCGGTCAATTTCGGTCTCACTTTTCCGATGGTGGCCTTTACGTTGGACGACAAAAGGTAAGCACATTCACGGATGGCTCACATGGTTCATTAATGGCTCGGTACAGGAATTCCCAACCGTCCGAGGGCTCCTCCTCACGCTTGCTGCGCTCGTGACGCTCTCTGCAGTGATAGGTCTCTTTGCCGCATTCACCTATAAAGGCACGGATCGCGCCGCGCCCGGCAATAAGCGCATCACAATGAATCATGTATTTAACCACACGTTTGCCGTCGAGCATACCGACGTCTCGTGGGTTCCGGAAGGTGCGTTCAAACAAGACAAATTCCTTCTCGTGGTTGTGGAGCTGACGGGTTATCCATATATATGCAAAGCTGGGGACGGTGTATTTTCCGTTTACGAAGATGGTTACATCAAACTGGTGAACCTCAAGTCCAACACCACGACTAATCTCGTTCGATATACCGATCTCAAAGATGTAAGGGTGATTAATGATGTGGCGTTTCGTTTAGCCCTTGACCTTTTCCACATTGTAGGAGCGAGGAAATGGGCTGGCCTGGTCCACTTGGAAGCTCTCACCTGACATGAAATACATGCTAGTAAAGGCAGACCACCACAAGGTCAGCCTCGTCTAATCCACATTGTAAGCCTCGCACTGACTGTGAGGCGACCTCAGCAATGGAGGTGGTCAAGCTTTGGAAATTACTGGATATTCAATCTAGAAACAAACGAAACTTATCCTTTGGTTCCCCCCTCGAACCCTCCCACTGTTGCATATGCGACGTGGTCTCCGACAGGGGAGAGGATTGCCTATGTCATGAATAATGATCTCTACGTGGTCCCGGCCGCTTCGTGAGTGAACTATCTCACCCTCTCATCATCACCTTATCTTACCTCCGTAGACCTAGGACAACTCATATCCGAGTAACAAACTCCGGAAATGCTACCCTCTTCCACGGCGTTCCTGACTGGGTATACGAGGAAGAAGTCTTCTCGTCTGATTTTGCACTTTGGTGGTCCCCCGATTCGTCCAAGGTTGCCTTTCTCGTGTTTGACGAATCCCTGGTTGAAGAGTACACCTTCCCGATTTACAACCCGACAGATGACTCGGACACGGTGGTGCCCTACACCTCCCAGCTGACAATGCGCTATCCGAAACCAGGTTATCCCAATCCGCTCGTCTCGGTACACGTGTTCGACCTTGAGCGATTCCTTTTCGAAGATATTCTCAGTGCCGACACAGATCCCGCCGAAGCAACGCTCGAGCTCGAATGGGAAGGCCGACAACCTACCAACGACAGCATAATCATGGACGTTGTCTGGTTGCACGACGGGGATCTCTTGCTGAAGGAAGTAAACCGCAACGCGGACGCAGGCAGCGTCGTCGTGTTCGACCTCTCGGATACCTCGCTCCTCGACGCCCGCACTGGTCGGATCGTGCGCACGCTCGGCGAGGATGGTGAGGAGGGGGACGAGGGCTGGATAGAGACCGAGCACACGGTGTATCCCCTCCCGGCCAATTATTCGGTGAACGGCCTTCCCTCCTATCTGGATATTGTGCCCGATAAGGACGGCTACAATCACATCGCGTTGTTCAGTCCCGCGAGTGTAAGCACGCCTCGTTTCCTCACCACAGGGGCCTGGGAGGTCACCGGAGGTATTCAGGCCGTCGACGTTGAAAGGGGGCTCGTGTACGTGTCCGGCGTGGATTTTAACGTGTTTCTCCCCGCCCCGTGGTTTTAATGGATGGTCCGTTATAGGTACTTCCAAGCCGCTAATCCATCCTCCGTCGGTCGCAACATCTTCTCCATCCCGCTTCCCCTGGACAGTAATCTCAAGTACACTGACGATGCGGCAGCACCGATACCAAAACTCTCCGCGTTGACCGATACGTCATCTATGGGACTGTACGAAACCAATTTTTCTCCCAGAGCGGGATTCTATCTCTTGAGTTACAAAGGACCGAACGTTCCTTGGCAGCGCGTCATCAGGACCAATGACACGAGTGCGTGGTGCCTGGTGGAAGCGCGCGTCAAGTTTAAACTGAGTTTTTTCTTTCTCTGAATGGGTTTGTTCTAGGCTTTGACTTTGTCGTCAATGACAACGTTCGGTTGAACACGACTTGGAGCCAGTTCGAGACTCCGATTCATCAGTACACGACGATTGATAGTGATGGATACGGTAAGGACAACAACCCTTCGACCGATTCGTCCGGTTGCTCACGGACGAAAATAAATTTTTTTTTGCCTCGCTCTTTTCTTTTTACGCAGAATTGAACGCGTTCGAATTACGTCCACCACGCATGGACGATTCTGGACGCACGAAATACCCGGTACTTTTCCGCGTGTAAGTTACGCTAACACTATTTTTTTTTTGTTTCTTTTGCCGACTACTGTCTTGGATAACAGATACGGTGGGCCCGGCTCGCAGATCGTGAGCGCCTCTTTCGACCTTAGCTGGCACGCGTATCTCGCGTGCTCCCTACAATACGTCATCGTCATCGTCGACGGACGCGGCACAGGCTACAAGGGCCGTGCGCTGCGCAACCCAGTCAAGGGCAACCTTGGCTTTTGGGAGGTGCGAGATCAGATCAATGCTGCGCGGTGAGCCTCAACGCGCGCTCTTTTGCCGCTTTCGCTGCTCAAACGTTTCGCTTTTTTTTTTTCGCGTTATAAGTGTATGGGCGGCTAAGGATTACGTTGACTCGAAGCGGATCGGGATTTGGGGCTGGGTACGACTAACACACTCGCCTACGAGGCCATAAGTAACTGAAACACGCAGTCGTATGGAGGTTTTATGAGCTCAAAGGTGGTCGAAGCTGATGTGGGCATCCATTCGTTGGCGATAGCGGTTGCCGTACGTCGTTCCCCCCTTCTGCTGCCGTCAATGCGCCTCCCTGCTTATATATTTTCTTAATCTCTAGCCTGTCACGAGTTGGCGCTTGTACGGTACGTCACGAAACGGCTTTTTTTAGTCATCCTTGTTTAGCTCATTCTCTTCTTCAAGATTCGATTTACACCGAACGGTACATGAACTTGCCCGCGCTTAATGAGGGCGGGTACGTCAACGCGTCCATCTCGAACGTGAGCGCGTTCGACAAGGTGGACTATTTGCTCGCACATGGAAGCGCGGACGACAATGTGCACTTTGCAAATTCGGCGCACTTGCTAGATATGTTTACAAAGGCGAACATACGGAAATACCAGTTCCGGATGTTCACTGACAGGTACGTGATATTTGGGGCGCGAGCGCATCTGATCGATATATTTATGGTGATGATGCCCCTCAACAGTAACCACGGTATCTCAAGGCGCGGTGCTTATCGTGAACTATACGAGTACATGACAAGCTTTTTAATAGAGAAATGGGGCAAGGGCGGACGTCGGCGGGGATGGTGAGCGTTGGGAGGGGGGGGGCTAGAATGTATTATCGTCGCCGAGCTGGACAATTTTTTTTTTTTCATCATTCGCTATTTTATCTATTGGTCCCCCTAGTTGCCGTGGCAGTGTCGAAGCCTGGAGTAGGTCTGGAAGGGAAGGGACGGATTAAGGGTCACATGGGTCCAGACGAGGGTCAACGGTGGCTGGAGCTGGGCCTCGAACGTATCAAATGACCTTGTTATATCCGATCGGCTTCAGGCGAAAGGTCTCGACACACTCCACTAACTAGCGCTAAATACACATGATACTTAAGGTTTTTGCCCGATGTAATCCTCTAATCAACCTCATCCCCCCTCCCTCCCCTCCCCCCCTTTAACACACTACACCGCACCCCTCACATGGTGAATTCTTCAACATTGATGGCGACTTTGGCCCCTCCATCACCTAGCACTTTGGTGGGAACCTGGCCAAGGCTTACCCGTCCAAATCTCAAACGTCCTCGAGGACTTTGGAAGGCTGCTCGGAGACGTATGGATCCGACTTTCTCCTCTTCCTCTCCTGGACCGTCGAGTTATCAACAACGACGGCAGACCTCTAGAGGAGGAGGAGGAAGTCGAGCTAGTCGTTCTTCTGCTCGTGGATCGGATACGGACCGGGAGGAAGATATGATGATGATGATGAATATGATGACGGACGAGAGTGGGGACGACGATGGAATTTGTATTGATGATGAAGAGGATGTGGATGAGGATGAGGAAGGAGATGATGGGATGAGTCAAGGATCGAGCAGGAGTAGCAGCTCGAAACGACAGAGACGCGACGACGATTCGCCGCCGGGGAGGAATAGCAATAACGACTATGAACGACAACGACTTTGGGCATCGACGTCGTCGTCGTCGTCGGCTTTGGCTGCCGATTTGGATAACAACACGAGTAGTGGCGTCGTCGTCGTCTTGTCGGATGAGAAGAAGAAGAAGCAGCTTGGACACGATGTTGGCATGCGTTCGTCGTCACCACCACGACCACCACGACCACCACGGACACGACGGACACGACCACCTATGATATCGAACATGATCACGAGTTCGATCGCGGAGAATGTTGCTGCTGCTACATCTTTGTCATCACCCTCTACGTTTGAAGTCAAGGATTGGGAGGAACTCAAGGAAACTTTGGCGCGGGCGTCAGAATTGTATGATCGTAAGTCGTGGTCCTCTTCTTCCGTCTTGTGGGTCGTGGTTGCTTATCAGTTCGTTCAGGTGAGGATATGTTGGGTTCGATAACGCTTTTGCGTGCAGTGATACACGATTGTCGACGATTCCTCACTCGTTTTCCTGATCCGACCGTTTTCTTCACCCTTTGGGACAACAACAGCAACATCGATTGGTCAAGTCCAGAATCGGATAACCAGTCAACTCATCGGTACAGTATTTTTATTTATTTTTTGAGGGGTGTGTTCCTTCCAACCTTTTTTTTTGTGTTTCAGCCGTCATGAATCACCCAACGCGTTCCATGCCTTGATGGGTATCTCATTATTCCTATTTGGTAATATTATCGCCCAAAACTCTTCACTGGCTATCTCCCGCGAGCCCAACACGCCCTCGTCTTATTGGTTCGCTGCCCTCGACCTGTTCGATGCCGGTGATAACTTGCCCTGTTACACCAGTGGTCACCCCTCTTGCATTCCCGTCCCAGGTCCAGACGACTGGAGAGTATCGATCGCTTGGGGTCGCACTCTCGTCGCCCTCGCCTACCAAGCTACAAAATCATCTTTATCCACTCCTCCACCCTCTCCATCACCTGCGCCCTCCTCTCCCTCAAGTCCACGTTCATCGTCACACCACACTGCACAACGCTTCGCACCACGCTCGCCACTCGCCGCCATCGCTACCCTACGTATGCCGAGCTGCAACGCCCACTCGCGCGCTTCTCCATCTGAGCTGCTCACGCACGCCGCAGATCAATTTGCGCGCGGGATATTCCACATGCCTCATCGCGCCGTCCATTGTCGCATGGATGATGACGATGACGATGACAACGACGATGATGAGACCTCTTGTCGACGTCCACGAGAACTATTCACGATCGCTTCAGAAGTGCTCGCGGTCGCCGAACGCTTGAACGACGTTGAAGCTCGACGTCGTTGGGCTACTTGGTCCGACGCCGTATTTCACCAGATGCATATGGAAGCTGACGTTGATGCCTGGCGCGCTCGTATCGGTCTCGCACGTGGACGATCTTGGCTCGTGATGGGCAGTGCGAGGGCGGAAGAGATGGAAGATGTGTTGGAACGGGGAGGTGACGTGCGCGTGTTGCAGAGTAAGGAAGCTGATGATGCACGCGCAGCACTCGTCATGGGTAAGTTCCTCCCCTCTTTCTCTCTTTCATTGATTAATCGATTGACACGTAAAAAAACAAAACAGCCATATCTTTCTTTGATCGTGTTAAAAGTTCCGCTTCGACCGAGTCGCCCGAGACTTTATTAACGGATATGCAACCTTTGGTAAAGTCCCCTCCCCGCCTTCCCACTTATGTTTTCCTAATGAAAATCGGTTTTTTTTAGCTTGCAGAAGCCTTACTTTCTCTGGCAAATTTGACCCAGGATGAAGAAGGTCGTGAAGCTTTGTATACGCGTGCACAAATCGAAGGTGGTGAGACGGTCAGACTAGAGTTGCTCGCCGCTGGGTCTAGTAGGTCTAGTAGTCGACCTATTACTCCACGCCAGCGCCATCATCCCCACACACTAACCGTAGATGTCCGAATGGACGAATCATAACCCCCCCCCTCTTCCCCCAACATAAAGCATCGTCTCTTTATTTTCTTTTTCTTTTGGTTGTAATCTTTTCCCACGAGGACTATTTCATTTACGTGTAACAACGCAACGCAACGCATCCATCATACCCCCCTCTTTCTGCCCCCCCCTTGTTTCCCTCATCAATCGCCACCTTGTTGTATTATATCAATTAATCAATCGCACGCCATCGACCCTCCCCTCCCCCCCTTCTTCCCCCGCATTAGGTCTACGTAAAAAAGACAAAGAAAATATGCATAGATTAATACACGCTTATTGATCATTATGGAGAGGTTATATAAGTCCCGTCCATCCCTTATCGAGCGGTCTTAAAGAGTTTCCCCCCCTTGTTGTCCCCACATGGGTATGATATAATAGATAAGCCCCCTTCTTCCCTTCCCTCCACTCCACCTACCCCCTCAGCCCTGAAACCTGACCCATTTGCGGTTCTCTCCGCCGCCCAAGTTCTATCACAACTGCGCCTTTTCCCCCACTTTTCACGAACACGCCCAGACGACGGCTTCAAACGTACCAAAGACGGCCATGTTGACAGGCACGGCCCGAAACATGGTCGGCATCAACCCACGCCAAAATAAACGTCCTCCACCACCTCTATCACCACCATCGAGGTTGTACATGTTCCAAGCAGTTCGAAACGTACTTGGACCTGTGCCGCCGCCGAACCACCACCGTTGTCGTGGTACTGTGGTGGGGGGGAGGACGACAATGTCGTGAGCTTGCATACGGGTTTTGATCACGTCGAATGGAAAGGTGACGATCCAACCGAGTATACCCGCCACACCACCCGCGAGGAGAAGTGGACCCCACGGTTTCTTCCCTTCTGGTGGTGGTGTGAACATGCGTAGAGTGGCTTCATACTTTTTTCCATCTGTTGAGCTACGTTTTCACACAAGTCGCGTGGGGAAACGTAGCGCACCCCGAAAAAGTATAAGCCGTATCCTCCCACGTCACGTAGGATGGTTGGCGTCAATCCGCGATAGAGTCCGAGTAGACCGCCGGAGCGGTAGATGTCTAATGCGACGGCTCGCGCGGGTGTGACATTGGAAGTGTGAGCTGAGAGATGTTGTTGTTGTTTTTGCTGTTGAATCTTGATGAGCTCAATGGGCGTCGTGATTATCCTTTTTGTGGGGATGCCAGTGGTGCGTCTCTGTTTTTTCTTCGAGAGATAAAATGCTAAAATATTTTGGGGACGTACGTAGTCACTAGGCCGCAACCCGATGCGGCGAGAAAGACTTGGTAGAGTGTTGGATCTCAATCATGACTGCGGTCGCGTGTTTGTTGGAACTTCATGAGGAAG
The DNA here is from genome assembly GCA_003313945.1 of Lactifluus pinguis. Taxonomy (NCBI): domain Eukaryota; kingdom Fungi; phylum Basidiomycota; class Agaricomycetes; order Russulales; family Russulaceae; genus Lactifluus; species Lactifluus pinguis. Next base: position 8,589 of record QLPA01000583.1, read on the forward strand.
CGGTACGTCGCGAAGAGCATTCCGTTTAAAGCCGGGGCCGTAGCCTGTAAAAAAAAAAATGGCGTGAGGCATCCACCTGGTGCGGAGGTAAGGCCGAGACGGACCAGTGGAGAAGAGATGCCTTTGTAGAGCCCGCGAAGACCTTCATGGCGAGTGATGGTAGTGAGAGCATGGAACGTCGAGCGATATCGAGTGACCGTCGTCGTCGACGATGACGACGATGATGGATTCTGGAACCGATATTTCACTTTTTTGTTTCAGGTCAGATAGTAGGTTGGAAAGGAAAGAAAAACTCTTTTCACACCAGTGTCAAAAGGAAATCCGACGACTAAACCGGAAACACCTGCGACGGTGCCGGCGAAGAAATCTAAAGTTGGATCTAGGGCGGCTGTTACAGAGGTTAAGCTTGGTGTGTGTGTATGTGGTGTGGCACTCGTTTACCTGTTGTGGTTGCGTCATCAGGTTGAGGCTGGCGGGAAGTCGCTTGAGAGCCAGAGTTGGACATGGCTCTTCCCACAAGTGGTCAAGATGGAAAAAGGTGGTGAGGTTGCGGAATACACGTCGTCCTTTTCCTTTGTTTCTTGTAGGAACTAGTGTTAGGAGGCGCAGTCCGATGTAGTCCCTCTTCCCCATGTGAACTATCATTGCAAGTGTAGGACTCGGAGTCGTTCACACCGTGTGTTTGTTCTTCTGACGAGGGTCATGCATGCCTCGAGGCTTCCTACTATCTTTTCATGTCAACATATATTTACTACTGCATCACCCACCCCTTCATTCTCAAATCATCTATTCTGGAATTCGTGCTAGATCGAACGAACGGAATGGTGAGAACGCAGCGCAGCCGCCTCTGATGTGTGCGCTCTCAACGCGCGGTCTGAACGCTCGATCATCACTTACCCACCACCACCCCCCCTCTCTGCTTTGATCGGCTGCGGTAGAAGCTGACGGAAATGCACACATCGAATTTTCGCATTTGCGCAACGTTTGGTATAGTAGTAGGTTTCGAATTCACCGGTGCACCTTCCTACCCTTTTACAACCATTACTTTTAACCCCGCGCTTGCCGGCTTTTTTTTTTACCTGTCACTTCTATATTATGGTGCATGATTACTCGTCCTTCTTGACTCGGTTGTAGAATTGAAACATCACATCAGCGTTGATCAAAAAGGTCCAAAGGCTTTTCCGAGCTTATGCGCAGTTCCTCAGACAGTAATACGTCCCTGAGGTGTACACGTACTGATGGGCCGTTCAGTTCACGTCCTCGTAGATCCTGAAGAACGTCACAACAATGTTTTTTTGGTTAGGCAAAAACTACGACCCCTACGACAAACAGCCTCCTAACTACCCCCCTTATCTTTACAAAAAGTCATTCCTCGCTCCGTCCGCTCTTCCCGCGGTGTCCACCCAGCGACCGACGCAGAAACGTACAGCGGTTTCTCCGCGGAGCAGCAACTTTTGAAAGCCAGGTACGCCAGTCAAACACGTTTTGTTTTTATTTTAAATCCTTTTTCAAATTCCTCCTCGTTTTTTGTTAACGAAAACCGTATCACTAAAACACTCTGGCAGCTATCGCGTCGTCCATCAGTGTCAATTGCGCTCCTCCTCCACCGCGGGTAGGCAGGCGTGAGACGCTGAAAAGTGGTTCCGTCCGGTCGGCTATTTTTTTTACATGTTTCTCTCGTGGGTCGCAAGGAATCAAAGAACCCGCGGGATATTTTGTCTGAGCGATCAGGCCGGAACTGCAACCACCAACAACAAAGCTGCGGACCCGATCTCGGTAGTTATTTTAGTTGGGGTGCCTTTTTGCGATGGCACGGATCCATGATGTGCAAAAGAGACGATTTTGGACTCTGTGAAAAAAAAAAACATCTTACCCAATGTGAATCTCACGCAAACGGTGGGAATCTTACTCTCTGCCCTTTCCTGATGAGGCCCGCTATGCGGACCCATGTGGAGGACTACTACTATTTGATCCGGGTGCATACAGTACACGTACCACCATCCAACATTCAAGACTCAAGTACTCAAGAGCCGACCCTAGAAACCACATGGCAATACAGGTCCATACGTCCAATTCCTTCGGAAACGGATTCATGGACATAAGCATCGGTGTCGTCGGGTCTACTGATTCCCGCCAAAGCCGGTCAAGTGGCGCCAGCCACGAAGACGCGTACTACATGTGCCTTCTCACCTTGTTTTTTCCTGGCCTTCACTGCGGCAAAAGCCGCAAGGTTACTATGAGCAAACTTTGTGAGCCTCTTCGAGCACGCTGTGTTGTAGAATTGCTTATTCTCAGGGAACGTAATTGGCCAATTGGCGTTGTGAGCTGTTCCTGGCTTGACTTGCTAGTTTGCAGTTGTTATCATGATCAATGCGCTAGCCAATGGCTGATGCTGATGAACTGATGTTCCCGCTCAGAACAAGATAAGCGCACCTCCATATTCCACAATGCTCCGCGCACCGACGACCGTATGACATAGCACTCCGACACGGCCAAAATCCCAGCACGGTCCAACAAACACTCTCGGCACAAGGCACGTACTCGCTGACCACGGTGGGGCGCAACACTCAGCCTGCAAAATCCAGGCAGTGACCGTGAAAATGATCGGCCATGACATGTTTCATCCGACAAGCGTCCCCGGCTTGGGCGGAGGTGTGGCTTGTATCAACAACTACACCGGACATGTCCGACTCATTGTCATTCGCCAGGCGAAATTCTCATGGGGTGTGTGGGGTGTTTGCCCTGGTGTGCTCTTGTGAGGTTATGTCATCGCAACGGCTCAACATCGATTGACCGTAGCTATTCACAACGCCTCAGAGTCGGGTTTTTGATGAGCGACATTATTTGTCGTCCAATTGTATGCGGCATACGACAGGACCACTACGTATACTACCACGAGTTTGGGTTTCGCTATCATACGCGACGAAGGTTCGTATTTAACTCCAATGCTGTGTCCGATCACCCTGTAAACTTGGCTCACAACCAGACTAAGACCCTATCTACTTTTGTGAGAAATGACCAAGTTTCGGAGTATCCGGGCCTCTGACAACGTTGACGAGGCAACAACTATCATACAGTACCGAAAGAGTTTGAACACCAATAGCCTCCCCAGATATCACGAAGCAATTGAATATATTCCTAGTTTGAAAGCAATATTTTTGATGCATTGGGAACTCTTTCCAGGGCAGTGGCCCCAATAGATCCCGGGAACAGATCCAAAGGTACAGGGATATACAACCTTTCTATCATGCCGCGATGGCATCTATCACGTACCAGATCTGCTGGCGTTTGTTTCTTCCCACAAAACTCGCCCTGATACGCCGTAGTTCTTGAGATAGCACCCATCTTGATACCTCTCGTGGAGGCCGGGTCCTGGGCCCTGATAAAACAAGCAAAACCAGGAACAAGATGGTTGAAACGCAACTTTTCACTAGTGTCAAAGGCACGACTAGATCTGAGACACTTCAAGTTGCACTAGTGGCAACGAAATAGTACCATCGAGTTGGATCAACCGTCGGCTTCGTCCGAGTCGGTATGTTAGTAGAAGGGTGAAACTGAGCGATTAATTCAGTTGCCCTGACTCTGAGAGTCCGAGTCGGACATAAATTCTGACACAGTTGTCGGATGCAGTCGTCGTCAGTGGTTGGCGTAAGTACTAGCGCCGGTGGCGGTCAGGTTGGCCGCGGTGCACGTGGCCACCCCCGGCTTTGATCATCTTCACCCACATGCGGCTTAGATCTGCCTCTCCTATCTCATCTGCCTCCCCCTACTTCATGAAACTATCCTATGTCAGAGAGACTTCTCGGGACTTTTTAAATTTTTTTATTTCTCTAGGCGCAGTTACGCATTCAGGAGACTGTTGGCATGGCATTCGCTATCTTTTCATTGCTAAACCTACATGTTCATAGGAAACGCACAGCATTTCTTGTCTCATCCAGCGCGTCAATCGGATAGAGACGCTGTCAAACGTTTTTCGAATGCGATGATCCACCTAAAATGGCGCCCGACGCCTTACGACTTTGTCCGGTACATTTCACGCGAACTCTATGATTCGGGACCTGTCACAACTTGAAGCACCACCATGTCATACGGAATCATTTCGAGACGGTCATGTGCATACCGTTTCCTTGTGAACCCTGTTCAGAGATCTTCCGACGCCGCAATGCACTTCACCGAGCTGACCATGACACCGACCATTCCCACGCATGACCCTTTTCGGTAACCTCGTTCTCCACGGTCGTTACATTGGAGCCAATCCTCAGGCTAATGGCACCCCTTGGTATGAAAGAATGTTTCTGGGCGGCAGGTGGCTATCGCAAATACGCAATGGCATCTAGCTGACATGAATGCCATTCTGTCCTAAATGGAGTCAGTAACACCATGTTCAGGTTGGCTTACCGCGTGGTCGTCTACCCATCTGCAACTTTGTTCTCCCATGAAAGGAAGACGCCTTCCGGACGTTAGTGTGGCCAATGAGGCGTTTTGTGTAGTATTTAAGTCTTGACCTGTGCGCAATGTTTGCAGTGCGTATCACCCCCTAGCAACTCCCTTGCCATGTTTCGCCTAACATACGTTTTATCCTTTGTGTTTGTTGGACTTGTCCGCGCTGTCTTAGTCAAGCGTCAGGCTATCACCACACTCAGCTCTTCGCAGATCGATGCGTTTGCTCCATTCACAAACTTTGCCAGCGCTGCGTATTGCAATCCCTCAACGACAGCAAACTGGAGCTGTGGCGGTATGTCGTGTATCGTACGATCGTGTGCTTCCATGATATTGACCGTAGTTTCTGTAGCTAACTGCGACGCCAATTCTGACTTCCAGCCCGTGGCGACTGGGGGGGATGGCGATATCACCCAATTTTGTAGGCATCTGGCCCTGACATGATTTGCGAAAACATCTTTACTAACTCCCACAGGGTTTGTCGGGTTCTCCCCTTCGCTAAACACCGTCATAGTGGCCCATCAAGGCACAGAGCCCACCCAATTGTACGTCGTTGATTATTCGCCTGACTTCTTCGTTGCAATATTGCTCATCGGCATAACCCATGCAACAGCTTCGCCGACCTGACCGACCTTGATTTCTTCCTCGAACCACTCGACCAATCTCTCTTCCCGGGTATACCATCGTCCGTAAAAGCGCACAACGGTTTCGCCAGGGAACATGCCAGGTACATACCAGATATGTGTCGATTCTCACGGTACGTAGCTTGCTGACCAAGTATGGGTCTACGCAGAACGGCGCCTGGGATCCTCAGCGCGGTCCAACAGACACTGTCAGCGCATGGCGTGTCCTCCGTCACGGTTGTCGGTCACTCGCTCGGGGCGGCGCTCTCGCTCCTTGATGCGGTCTTCCTTAGTCTGCAACTTCCGAATGTGAATGTGAATATGGTCGGCTATGCGATGCCCCGCGTCGGGAACCAAGATTTTGCGAATTTCGTAGACAGCCAGCTGAGCGGACTCGTGACGCGTATCAACAACAAAGAGGACCCGATCCCGACTGTCCCCGGTAGGTTTTTGGGATTCCATCATCCCTCGGGTGAGATCCACCAGCAGGACTCGGGCGAATGGGATGCTTGCCCTGGTGCGTTTTTTCTCCGCCTCCACTTATCGTGGGGGTACTAAATCTGCGTGTGTTTCTGCTCTTTTTGTTTTTGTTAGGCGAGGACAATCCTTCCAATTTGTGCATCGTGGGTGACGTACCAAACGTCTTTGTGGGCAAGGTGTCCGATCACGCCGGGCCATACGCAGGTATCACGATAGGTTGCTGATGTGGCCGCACTATTTGTTGCGGTACCCGTTTTACCTGATGAAGGTCGGACGAAAAGAGATATACCAGTCTTCTTCTAGATACCCGTCTTTTCGCCAATCTCGAAACTTTGCTGTCCGCAGCTGTCGATCTTTCCCGGACAGATACATGCACGCTACAAATTATTCTTATTCTTATTAAAAAAAGTACTGCATCACCACGTAAAGCGTAGTTCACATATACGAAAATAATCACACCTTTTTCCCCTTTTTGCGGCCGCGAGTCTGATGGCTCTGAGTCCATGGGCTTCAAAATCCTTCTCCGTGCACGTGCGTGACTGCATGGGTCCTTCATCTCATCGCAACTTGCCGCTTGCTGACCACAGAAATGCTGACGGGAAGGAAGCTTTGATTCCACAAGTTTGTAGAAACGTGTTTGAAGGTTTGGACAACCCAAACCTTCGGTCAGGTTTCTATGAAGAGGTGGAATCTTCCCTCTGTCCGTTGTCGGCCACCTTGCTTTCAGACACGTAGGACTGATCGATCGAATATCTTCCGGTTACAGGCAAAAAGGAATCATGTGAACCATTGGTGGTTAGGCACTGTCGAATATCGCGTCGACCGCGCTCAGTTTTCGGTATTATCAGCTTGCCCAACTTGAAGCTTGAAACTTGAAGCCTCAAAAGGGCAAGTTAGAGTGACCCTGGTTCCGTCTACTGTAAATTCCAACTGAGACATCGGCGATAAAGAAAGCGCGCGCTGCATGGCGACAATCCACTTTTATCAGGACGTTCCTCAAGCCGCAGACGAACGGATACCACTAGTGAAGGAAACAGTCACGGTAGAGCGCTTTCCCAAAACCACTGACTTTGTTTGTTGTTGTCGTTTGTTGGTCGTTGTATGTTGTTTGTTCCCATTGCACTCTCAAGTTTGCAAAGCGCAGTCGACCGCTCAATCGCTCAATTCCACTTTTTCCCGGACTCCAATCTACAAACACATCCATATGGCCTCCAACTCGTATGTCAAACTCACTACTCTCCGATGTCTCCCACCCTTAGCCATTACTACAGACCAAGTCCTCAACTCCCTGCAATCGGGCATATCGGTTGCGTTCAGGTCGAAACGCAATCGACCTCTGTTTCACTCCAGGTCACTGGTACGTATCTTTACGATCCCGGTATGATGGGTATTTATGTTTTTCCCTTTTTAGCCCTTCAAGCGAAAAACCTTCCCCGTCTCAAGACCATTCTTGGAAAGAAAAGACGATTCTACGCTACGATTATCTACGGGGAGACAATAACGCGGACCCGATCTGTTCGCAGCATAGCCCAACGCGTGCAATGGAACGAGAGCATAGACCTATTGTGGGAAATCTTGTATTCTTTTTCCTTATGTACAACTAAGCTCTTGCAGCGCTGCACAACCACTTTCCCGCGTGACTGTATCTCTTTATGCGGCAATGACCACCCGTAAAGACATCCTTGTTGGGAGGCAGGAAATAGCCTGTGAACCTGGACGTGGTTCGTCTATTACTCCGAATTCTTACACATTCGTCTGACTGAGCGTCTTACATATAGAACTTGATATTGTTTTCGGAAATGTCGACGGACATACTAGAAGATCATCGGATCCTGTCACACTCTCTTTAACGATCGCCATGTCACCGGATGCGAGTTCATCCCCGGCGGTGGCAGTCAACACGAACCCTAAAACGGCCAACCTTGATGAATGCCAATTTAACCGTGAAATCACGCAGTCCGCGGAAGTTATCGCTCCTCTATCATCATCTCGGACAGGTTACCTTCCGATTGAGCGCAGTCCTGTGGGACCAGCGACGGACATTCGATTAAAGATGTCACATACTCTCGATTCCGCTGAGGGGGCTATGGACGCCGTGAAAACGTGGGAGACTGCTGTTCGTGTTATCAAGCAAGTGATGGATCATGTTGGTCCGATCGTGACAGTATGCCTAACATCCTTATTTGCCTATCGTTCTCTGAGCTAACTTCTGCTCTTCAGATACTTCCTCACGCCAAGTTGGCATGGGAGATGCTTTCAAAGATTCCCGAGGTACGTCTCTTTGCCTGGGTCGGAGTAAGTGGGACATTCACCCTCTTTTCATCTCACCACCAGACTTTGCTACACCAGTTTGAGCGTGACGACAACGTCAGAATACTACTACAAGCTATTCGGGATGCATTTGAAATTGCAAACGAGGCAGACATCTTGAGGAACTTGAAGCCAGAATCAACGCAGACAAAAATCCTGGATGAGATGCTCAAGTGTGTCTCCGAATGTGCCACATTTATCATATCGTATGCAGAGGATGTGCAAGTCCGTACGTCGTCTTGATCTCTCTTGTCAGTCATCAATGATAAACGTATGATTTGCAGTGAATCGGACTTTGAAGAATACTTTCGGGAGTGTTGATGGAAAAATCGAGCAGTACCGCACCAACCTCTTCCGACTGCGAGACAACTTCCTGTCCCGTGCTGCTGTCGTCACTGAGGTTTCTGTTCTAGAGGCGGGTGAGTAATTGGGATATCACAACATCGTCGGATCGTCGGTCTGACAAAGGGCACAGAATTAGGAGCAATAATCAGAGAATTGCCTTATAAAGGAGGCTGGCGATTCGGCAACGAGAAGCGTTGTCTTCCAGGCACGCGCGAAGCATTCTTGGATCACATTCACAAGTGGGTCGAGAATACGAAATCGAAACATGCCCTCGTTCTTTTCGGCCAAGCAGGCACGGGAAAGTCATCGATCGCACATGAGATTTCCCGTCACTTTGAAAACAAGTGTCTCGGCTCCTACTTCACCTTTCTGCGCAAGGAGGGTTCAAGACACGATGCTTACCAGCTATTCACGACACTTGCGCGGGATCTCTCCGATCGGCATTCTACGTTCAAACTCGCGCTCGGGAGGGTTGTTCAAGATAATTCGTCTCTTCGGAGTAGCCGAGATTATCATACTCTTTTTGAACGGCTCCTTCTCGAACCGCTGAGGAGCTTGAACGAACCGCTTCCTGGCCCAACTCTTATTATTATCGACGCATTGGATGAGAGCGGAGATGCGATTGGCAGAAATGGGTTACACACATTCCTTGCCCAACGTCTCGTCGACCTTCCATCATCATTTCGTGTATTTGTCACCTCAAGGCCAGAGGATGGTGTCGAACGTGCGTTTGCCAACGCGACATCCTTCGACACCATCTACATGGATGATACCACACTGGCTTCCAGTACGGAACAAGATATCCTCGTATATCTACAGAAGGAACTCTCTCCGGACGTATTCAAAGACCATGGGATCAAACTAGCAAAAGCGGCAGAGGGCATATTTCAGTGGGCAACCGTTGTATGCGGATTCATCAACAGCCCTGAAAGTCTTGGCCTTAAGATGAAAACGCGCGTAGAACGACTGTTGGGACACTCTCGAGGTCGCAGTGGAGAAGGTCCGTTGGACAGCTTGTATGAAGAAGTTCTGAAACAATACTGCAAAACACATGAAGCACAGGCACTATTTCGAATGATCATGGGACAGCTTCTTGCTGCGATCGAGCCGCTCTCGATTAATTCGCTGATCGCTTTGCGACGACATTCACCCATCGACGACTCGGAAGATTCGGCTGTGATTATCGAAATTCTTGGTCACCTCGGCTCGCTGCTGAGTAACGTGACTTCATCGGATCACACGCGTCCCATCATTCCTCTCCATACATCATTCCGCGACTTTCTGACGAACAAGAAAAGCAATGTGTTCTATGTGGATCTTGGCCATAGTCATCAAGAGTTGGCACACTCCTGCCTTGGTTTAATGGGCAATGATCTGAAATTCAACATTTGCGAACTCGAGTCATCATATCTTGCGAACCGCGATGTCCCGGACCTTGACTCTCGAATCGCCAAATACATTCCTCCTGCACTATCTTATGCTTGCCTTTTCTGGGTCAATCATTTAGAACATATTGTTTCTTTCGAGAAGGACCTGTTGACGAAACTTGAATCGCTGTTTGAGGCAAAGTTCCTGTTTTGGCTAGAAGTGCTTAGCCTGAAGAGTAGTGTGGGCGTTGGTTTGCGAGCGTTGTCAGATCTGTTGAAAAGGTTGCAACACGAGGTAGGTACATGGCATAATTCAATGTGAACTGTGCTGATGTTTTGTGCGATAGAGTTCGGAAACGAAGGAGAACTTGAAGAATTTGTTGGCATTAGCTCATGATGCGGCCGAGTTCGTGCGGTATTTCGGAATGGCAGTGGCAAGAAGCGCTCCGCATATCTATGTTTCTGCGCTCCCTTTCGCACCAAGCACCTCCCTCATACTCAAGAAGTATCACCCCCTGTTTCCTTGCACACTGTCCTTGGAATATGGACAGTTACTTCATTGGCCAGCGTTGAAAATGACGATTGGGCCACATGACGGTCCTGTCACCTCTGTTATATTCTCGCCGGACGGGCGACGTATCGCATCGGGGTCGTATGATCACACGATTCGGGTGTGGGATGCTGCAATAGGAGAGGCTGTTGCAGGCCCATTTATTGGACACACTGGTTTGGTCGCGTCCGTTGCATTTTCTCCAGATGGGCAGCGCATCGTATCGGCTTCAATGGATGGCACGATTCTTGTGTGGAATGTCGCAACAGGAGAGGCCATGGCAGGCCCATTTACTATTGGCTATGCCTCGCATGTGGCACTCTCGCCAGGCGGGCAGCACGTCGTATCCTCGCTGGGTGGGACGATCTGCGTGTGGGATGCCGCAACAGGAGAGCTCGTAACGGATCAATTCCCTGGAACGATCGGCAGGTTTACACCCGTTGCATTCTCACCAGACGGGCAGCGCATTGCATCAGCCTTGGATGATTCGGCGATTTGCGTATGGAACGTTGGAACAGGACAGGTCGCAGCAGGCCCGTTTACGGGACATACACGTTCGGTCAAATCTGTTGCATTCTCACCAGACGGGCATCGCATCGCATCGGCTTCGGATGACCACACAATCCGCGTATGGGATTCCGCCACAGGAGAGATTGTAGCGAGCCCATTTACTGGCCACACCAATTTCGTCAGCTCCGTTGTATTCTCGCAGGATGGGCAGCGCATTGCATCGGGTTCATGGGATCAAACGATTCGCGTCTGGGATGCGATAACCGGGGAGGTCATGGCGGGGCCATTTACTGGCCACACCTCTTTAGCCCCGTCTCTTGCATTCTCTCCGGATGGACAGTACATTGCATCGTCCTCGTCCGATTGCACGATTTGTTTGTGGGACGCTGCAACGGAAGGGGTCATAATGGGCCCATCTACTGGACACGCCTCTTCAGTCAACGATGTTGCATTCTCGCCAGACGGACAGCGCATTGCATCGGCCTCATCTGATAAAACGGTTTGCATGTGGGATTCTGCAACAGGAGAGATCATAGCGGGCCCATTTGTTGGACACACCGATCCCGTCATCTCTGTTGCATTTTCCCCAGATGGCCATCGTATCACATCGGCCTCGCTTGGTGACACGATTCTCGTGTGGGATGCCACGACGGGAGATGTCGTAGCGGGCCCGTTTACACTACACACTGAAGGGGTCAGTTGTATTGCATTCTCCCTGGACGGGCATCGCATTGCATCATCCTCGTCTGATAATACGATTTGCTTGTGGGATTCCGCAACAGGAGAGATCACAACGGGCCCATTCGCTGGACACACTGAGTCCGTCTTCTCTGTTGCATTTTCCCCGGATGGCCATCGTATCTCATCGGCCTCGGATGATCACACGATTCGCGTGTGGGATGCTACAACGGGAGATGTCGTAGCAGGCCCAGTTACAGGACATGCTGATGCGGTCAGGTGTGTTGTATTCTCCCCGGACGGGCATCGCATCGCATCGGCCTCGGATGATCACACAATTCGCGTGTGGGATGCCACAACGGGAGATGTCGTAGCAGGCCCATTTACTGGACACGCGGAATCAGTCATCTCTGTTACATTCTCCCCAGACGGGCATCGCATCGCATCAGCCTCGGGCGATCATACAATTCGCGTGTGGGATGCCGTAACGGGAGAGGTTGTAGCAGGCCCATTTACTGGACATACCTCTTGGATCAAATCTCTTGCATTCTCACCAGATGGGCAGCACATTGTTTCAGCCTCAACTGATGGAGTGATTCGTATGGAGAACGTCACAGCAGATGATATTGGGAACACCCATTTTACGAGCCAATCCGTAATTAGTAGCGATGGTTGGATATGTGGGAAAGAAGGAGAACTTTTATTATGGATTCCTGCGCCTCACAGGGGGGGTCTTCATAGACCAGGCACTGTCTGGGCTACAGGGGGAAGCGGACCTGTTACGCGGCTTGACTTTTCCGGGTTTGTTCACGGATCAGATTGGGCTAAAGTATATGATCACAATGTATCTTAATAGAATCAATTGTATACTATATTTTGCTTTTCGAAGTCTCGTGTTCTTGGCTAGTCAACACTTTTCCGCTTGTACCCGATCAGGTAGTGAAGTCTGCTCTCGCCTTCTTATTGTAAACGTCAAAAAAATTCCGCCGGTCAACAGACTCAACACAGAACACGACGACGATACAATAAGAGCAAAAAATGGACGACAAGAAGCAATGGCATGTGGGCACGGCCAGGCGAAGAAGGAAAAAAAGAGAAAAAAAAAGGAAAACTTAATTCTGGTAAAATGGGGGACAAGCTTCTCAAACCACCCTCTCTCAAAATAATTCCCCTTTTTTGCGGCCGCGAGTCTGATACTGATAGCTCTGAGTCCATGGGCTTCTCAACTACTCAACTAAAAGAGGGCCATGCAAGTGCGTGACTCGGACGTGCCGGCCCGGGTTTTCAACTCACCGACACGATCGCCTCGCCCCCCATCCCACCGAAACCACCGAGAGCCCCACACCATCAGCTACCAATGTCGAGTCGCCCAAAGCGGCCTCATTGAGGAATGGGGCTCCCGCTGGCGGAACAGTGACCGCCTCTCCCGAATCTACATCGCCCAACCCCGCTCCCCCCCACAGGGAAACCTCCCTCCGTCATTCAAGACGCGAAAGGCTGCGAGCGCGCAGTCTTCTTCACGCTCGTTAGGCTTCATCACCAGCTATGCCTTCATCGTCTCGTACGCAGCGCGCTTTCACCCCGGCCAGCCCGTCTCCTGGCCACCCCCCGGCTTGATCATCAGCCCCTACATGCGGCTTATAGATTTGCATCTCCTATTTCACTACTTCATGAAGCATTCCTATGTCAGAGAGACTTCTCGAGACTTTGAAAATGTTTATTTCTCTAGGCGCAGTTACTCATTCAGGAGACTATTGGCATGGCCTTCGCTATCTGTTCATTGCTAAACCTATATGTCCGTAGGAAACGCACAGCATCTCTTGTCTCGTCCAGCGCATCAATCGGATAAAGACGCTGTCAAAAGTTTTCGAATTCGGTGATCCACCTGACCTGAAATGGCGGGCAGCGCCCTTACGACTTTGGTTCGGTACGTTCACGGGAAGTCTATGATTCGGGACCTGTCACAACTTAAAGCACCACCGTCAGACGGAGCCATTTCGAGACGGTCATATGCCTTGTGAACGTTTTCTTCTAGTCCCTGTTTAGAGATCTTCCGACACCGCAATGCACTCCACCGAGCTGGCCATCACACCGACCATTCCCACGCATTACCCTTTTCGGTAACACCGTTCGCCACGGTCGTTACATGGAGCCAATCCTCAGGCTAATGGCACCCTTTGTACGAAAGGATGCTTCTGGGCGGCAGGTGGTTATCGCAAACAGGCATCCAACTGACATGAATGCCGATCTATCCTACATGGAGTCAGTAATATCATGTTCAAGTTAGCCAATCGCGTGGTCGTCTACCCCTCTGCAACTTTGTTCTCCCATGAAAAGAAGACGCCTTCAAAACATTCTTGTGGCCAATGAGGCGTTTTGTGTAGTATTTAAGTCTTGACATATGCGCAATGTTTGCAGTGCGTAACTCGTTTGCATCTCCGTTGTCATGCTTCGCTTAAAATCCGGTTTATCCTTCGCGTTTGTTGGACTTGCCCGCGCCGTCGTAGCCAAGCGTCAGGCTATCACCACACTCAGCTCTACCCAGATCGATGCGTTTGCTCCATTCACATACTTTGCCAGCGCTGCGTATTGTAATCCCTCAACGACAAGAAACTGGAGCTGTGGCGGTGTGTCGTGTGTCGTACTCCCGTGTGGTATTGACCGTAGTTTCTGTAGCTAACTGCGACGCAAATCCCGACTTCCAGCCCGTGGCGACTGGGGGGGATGGCGATATCACCCAATTTTGTAGGCATCTGGCCCTGACATGATTGGGAAAACATTTTCACTAACTCCCACAGGGTTTGTCGGGTTCTCCCCTTCTCTGAGCACCGTTATAGTGGCCCATCAAGGCACCAATACCACCCAATTGTACGTTGTTTATCTTTTGCCTGACTTCCTCGTTGCAATATTGCTCATCGGCGCAACCCTTGCGACAGCTTCGCCGACCTGACCGACATTGATTTCTTCCTCAAACCACTCAAACCATCTCTTTTCCCGGGTATACCATCGTCCGTAAAAGCGCACAACGGTGTTTGCCAGGGAACAAGCCAGGTACATACCCGATATGTGTCTATTCTCACGGTACGTAGCTTGCTGACCAAGTATGGGCCTACGCAGAACGGCGCTCAAGATCCTCAGCGCGGTCCAACAGACACTGTCAGCGCATGGCGCGTCCTCAGTCACTGTCGTCGGTCACTCGCTGGGCGCTGCGCTCTCGCTCCTTGACGCGGTATTCCTTAGCCTGCAACTTCCGAATGTGAATGTGAATATGGTCGGGTATGGGATGCCTCGCGTCGGGAACCAAGAATTTGCGAATTTGGTAGACAGCCAGCTGAGTGAACTGGTGACGCATATCAATAACAAAGAGGACCCGTTACCGACTGTCCCCGGTATATTTTTGGGATTCCATCATCCCTCGGGCGAGATCCACCAGCAGGACTCGGGCGAATGGGATGCTTGCCCCGGTGCGTTTTTTCTCCTCATTTTCCTCCACTTTTGGTGGGGTTGTGTCATGTCAATGGTACTAAATCCACGTGTGTTTCTGCTGTTTTTGTTTTTTTGTTAGGCCAGGACAATCCTTCCAATTTGTGCATCGTCGGTGACGTACCAAATATCTTTGCGGGCAAGTTGTCCGATCACGTCGGGCCATACGCAGGTATCACGATACGTTGCTGATGCGGCCGCACTATTTGTTGCGGTACCCGTTTTGCGCGATGAAGATCGGACGAAAAGAGATATACTAGCCTCTTGATAGATTCCCCTCTTTTCGCCAAACTCGAAACTTTGCTGTCGATCTTGCCTCGGACAGTACAATCTGCGATAGGTTTTCGTACATGCACGCTACAAATTTTTCTTATTTGTATTAAAAAAAGTACTGCATCACCACGTAAAGCCTAGTTCGCCTATACAAAAATAATACCCCTTTTTGCGGCCGCGAGTCTGATCAAAAATCTTCTCACAATCGGTGTGTGACTCGGACGTTCCGGCCCGGGCCGCTTGCTTACCAGAGAAATGCCGACGGAGGGAAGGAAACTTTGAAAGTTTGATTCCACAAGTTGTAGAAACGTGTTTGAAGGTTGGATAACCCAAACCTTCGGTCAGGTTTCTATGAAGAGGTGGAATTAAAGTTTCATTCCCTCTGTCCGTTGTCGGCCACCTTGCTTGCAGACAGTGGTGGCTGATCGATTGAATTTCTTCCGGTTAAAGTACAGGCAAAAGGAATCTGTGGATTATCGATGGTTTATGCACGGTCGAAGATCGCCCTCAATAGGCCTTGCAAGCAAGGTAATTGCCAATCGGGCAACAGTCATGTTTCCTCAGAACTTGAACCCCGAGGCCGCTGGTTAATAGTCGTATGTGTGCGTCTACCGCGTTCAATGCTATCGTAGGGTAGTCAATTTTTGGTATTATCGGCTTTCCTGACTTGAAGCTCGAGGCCTTGAGGCCTCAAAGGGTATTCTGCTTTAAGATCATACAGTCATCCTTTCCATCTACACTTGATTCCCCCTTTGTCCTGGTCAATCTTCAAAACTCATCTGTGTTATTTCGCCGTTGCTGATTTTCTCAGAGCTTGTGCCAATGACAAGTAGTATACGTAGAGAAATTGTGATGCGACTTGTCGTGAGTTTCATTACCCAGGGGTGGGGAATTGCGGAGCCACATCTACCACTGATTGTCTGCTTTGACTCTGTATGACAAAATCTTTAATGGGGTCCCCTTGGCCGCACCCCTCTCTTCCATGGCGTGAGATCCGATGGACAGTCTCACCTCCTAGTTCCGTCTATATTCCAACTGAGACATCGATAAAGAAAGCGCGCACGGCAATCCACGTTTATGAGGGCGTTCTTCAAGGCCCAGACGAACGGATACGGGGACCTGTAACAGCGCGATAGCAGCTGTCCGACCTCGATTACAGTACTGCTAGTGGAGGATTCGGTAAAGCGCTTTCTCACAGGTTGCATGTAACTTAGTCGAGCGTGACTTTGTCAGTTGTAGGCACACTGCGCTATAGAAATGCGGATTTTAGAAAAAGAAAAGCACTTTCCCACCACCAAGTCAAGTGACCTTGTTTGTTGTTTGTCCCCATTTGCCCCTCGCATGTCTCAAGGTCGCAAGGCTCAATCATGTCCCAGACTCCAATCTACAAACACATCCAGATGGCCTCCAACTCGTATGTCAAATTCACTCCTCTCCGATGTCTCCCGCTGTTAATCATTACTACAGACCAAGTCCTCAATTCCCTGCAAGCGGGCATACCGGTAGTGCTCAGGTTGGTGCCAGTGAAACGAAACCGACCTCGGTTTCACTCCAGGTCACTGGTACGTATCTTTACGATCTTTACGATCCCGGTATGAGTATTCATCCTTTTTCTACTGTCAGCCCTTCAAGCGAAAAACCTTCCCCGTCTCAAGACCTTTCTTGGAAAGAAAAGACGATTTTACGCTACTATTATCTACGGGGAGACAAAAACGCGCACCCGATCTGTTCCTAGCATAGCCCAACGCGTGGAATGGAACGAGAGCATGGACCTGTTGTGAGAAATCTCATATTCTTTTTCCTTATGTACAACTAAGCTCTTGCAGCGCTGCACAACCACTTTCCCGCATGACTGTATCTCTTTATGCGGCAAGGACCACCCATAAAGACATCCTTGTTGGGAGGCAGGAAATAGTATGTGAACCTGGACGCGGTTCGTCTATTACTCAGAATTCTTACAGATGGATCCGACTGAGCGTCTTACATGCAGAACTTGATATTGTTTTCGGAGATGTCGACGGACATACTAGAAGCTCAACGGAGCCTGTCACACTCTCTTTAACGATCGCCATGTCACAGGTTGCAAGTTTCCCCCCGGCTGTGGCAGTCAACACGAACCCTATAACGGCCAACCTTGATGCTTGTGCTGTTGACGACGGTGCTGAATGCCAGTCCAACCATGAAATCACGCAATCCACAGAAGGAAACGCCTTTCTATCTTCATCTCGGACAGGTGAAATTCCGATTGAGCGCAGTCCTGTGGGACCAGCGACGGACACTCGGACAGAGATGTCCCATATTCTCGATTCCGCTGAGGGGGCTATGGATGCCGTGAAAACATGGAAGACCGCTGTTCATTTTATCAAGCAAGTGATGGACCATGTCGGTCCAATCGTAACAGTATGCCTAACATAGCTGTTTGGCTATCGTTCTCTGAGCTAACTTCTGCTCTTCAGCTACTTCCTCACGCAAAGTTGGCATGGGAGATGCTTTCAAAAATTCCCGAGGTACGTCTCTTTGCCTAGGTCGGAGTATATAGAGCATTTACCCTCTTTTCATGTCACCACCAGACTTTGCTTCACCAGTTTGAGCGTGACGACAGCGTCAGAACACTACTCCAAGCTATTCGGGATGTATTTGAAATTGCAAACGAGGCAGATATTTTGAGGAATTTGAGGCCAGAATCAACGCAGACAAAAATCCTGGATGAGATGCTCGAGTGTGTCTCCGAATGTGCCACATTTATCATATCGTATGCAGAGGATGTGCAAGTCCGTACGTCGTCTTGATCTCTCTTGTCAGTCATTAATGATAAACGTATGATTTGCAGTGAATCGGACTTTGAAGAATACTTTTGGGGGTGTTGATGGAAAAATCGAGCAGTACCGCTCCAACCTCTTCCGACTGCGAGACAACTTCCTGTCCCGTGCTGCTGTCGTCACTGAGGTTTCTGTTCTAGAGGCGGGTGAGTAATTGGGATATCACAAAATCATCGGATCGTCGGTCTGACAAAGGGCACAGAATTAGGAGCAATAATCAGAGAATTGCCTTATAAAGGAGGATGGCGATTCGGCAACGAGAAGCGTTGTCTTCCAGGCACACGCGAAGCATTCTTGAATCACATTCACAAATGGGTCGAGAATACGACATCGAAACATGTCCTCGTTCTTTTCGGCCAAGCAGGCACGGGAAAGTCTTCAATTGCACATGAGATTGCCCGTTACTTTGAAAACAAGTGTCTCGGCTCCTACTTCACCTTTCTGCGCAAGGAGGGTTCAAGACTCGATGCTTTCCAGCTGTTCACAACGCTTGCGAGGGATCTCTCCGATCGACATTCTACGTTCAAACTCGCGCTCGGGAGGGTTGTTCAAGATAATTCGTCTCTTCGCAGCAGCCGAGATTATCATACTCTTTTTGAACGACTCCTTCTTGAACCGCTGAGGAACTTGAACGAACCACTTCGTGGCCCAATTCTTATTGTTATCGACGCATTGGATGAGAGCGGAGATGCGATTGGAAGAAATGGGCTACACTCATTTCTTGCTCAACGTCTCGTCGACCTCCCATCATCATTTCGTGTATTTGTCACCTCAAGGCCAGAAGATAGTGTTGAACGTGCGTTCGCCAACGCGACATCCTTCGACACCATCTACATGGATGACTCCAAATTGGCTTCCAATACGGAACAAGATATCCGCATGTATCTACAGAGGGAACTCTCTCCGGACGTATTCAGAGACCATGGGACCAAGCTAGCAAAGGCGGCAGAGGGCATATTTCAGTGGGCGACCGTTGCATGCGGATTCATCAACAGTCCTGAAAGTCTCGGCCTTAGGATGAAAACGCGTGTAGAACGTTTGTTGGGACACTCTCGAGGTCACAGTGGAGAAGGTCCATTGGACAGCTTGTATGAAGAAGTTCTCATACAATACTGCAAAACAGATGAAGCACAGGCACTATTTCGAACAATCATGGGACAGCTTCTTGCTGCGATCGAGCCGCTCTCGATTAATTCGCTGATCACTCTGCGACGACATTCACCCGTTGACGACTCGGAAGATTCGGTTGTGATTATCGAAATTCTTGGTCACCTCGGCTCGCTACTGAGTAACGTGACTTCATCGGATCACACGCGTCCCATCATTCCTCTCCATACCTCATTCCGCGACTTTCTGACGAACAAGACAAGCAATGTGTTCTATGTGGATCTTGGCCATAGTCATCAAGAGTTGGCACATTCCTGCCTTGGTTTAATGGTCAATGATCTGAAATTCAACATTTGCGAACTCGAGTCATCATATCTTGCGAACTGCGATGTCCCGGACCTTGACTCTCGAATCGCCAAATACATTCCTCCTGCACTATCGTATGCTTGCCTCTTCTGGGTCAATCATTTAGAACATGTTGATTCTTCTTTCGAGGAGGACCTGTTGACGAAACTTGAATCGCTGTTTGAGGCAAAGTTCCTGTTTTGGCTGGAAGTTCTTAGCCTGAAGAGTAGAGTGGGCGTTGGTTTGCGAGCATTGTTAATTCTGTTGAAAAGGTTGCAACACGAGGTAGGTACACGGCACAATTCAATTGAAATGTGCTGATGTTTTGTGTTGAATAGAGTTCGCAAACGAAGGAGAACTTGAAGAATCTGTTGGGATTAGTTCATGATGCGACCGAGTTCGTGCGGTATTTCGGAATGGCAGTGACAAGAAGCGCTCCACATATCTATGTTTCTGCGCTCCCTTTTGCACCAACCGCCTCTCTCATACTCAAGCAGTATTGTCTCGTATTTCCTCGCACACTGTCCTTGGAATATGGACAGTTGTTTCATTGGCCAGCAATGAAATTGACGATTGGGTCACATGACGGTCCTGTCAACTCAGTTGCATTCTCGCCAGACGGGCGACGTATCGCATCGGGGTCGTATGATAACACGATTCGGGTGTGGGATGCTGCAATAGGAGAGGCCGTCGCAGGTCCATTTATTGGACACACTGGTTCGGTTGAGTCTGTTGCCTTCTCGCCAGATGGGCAGCGCATCGCATCGGGTTCATGGGATGGCACGATTCGTGTGTGGAATGTCGCAACAGGAGAGGTCGTAGCAGGCCCATTTACTGGACACATGGAATCAGTCCACTCTGTCGCATTCTCCCCGGACGGACATCACATCGCATCGGCCTCAGATGATCTCACGACCTTTGGTAATTTCACGGCCTCACATGGCCTCACGATTCGCGTGTGGGATGCTGCAACAGGAGAGCTCGTAACGAATCGATGGATCGGCTCGTCTGCACCCATTGCATTCTCACCAGACGGGCAGTGCATTGCATCGGCCTTACACGGTGCCGCGATTTGCGTATGGGACATTGGAACAGGACAGGTCGTAGCAGGCCCATTTACAGAATACACAGGTTCGATTGAATCTGTTGCATTCTCACCGGACGGACATCGCATTGCCTCGGCTTTGAAGGACCACACAATTCTCGTGTGGGATGCTGCCACAGGAGAGGTTGCCGCGGGCCCATTTACTGGACACACCAATTTTGTCCGCTCCGTTGTATTCTCGCAGGACGGGCAGCGCATTGCATCGGGTTCATGGGATCACACGATTCGCGTCTGGGATGCGGTCACTGGGGAGGTCGTGGCAGGGCCATTTACTGGCCACACCCATCGAGTCTCGTCTGTTGCATTTTCCCCAGATGGACTGCACATTGCATCGTCCTCGTACGATCACACGATTCGTTTGTGGGATGCGGCAGCGGGAGAGGTCATAATGGGCTTATCTACTGGACACGCCTCTTCGGTCAACGAGGTTGCATTCTCGCCAGACGGACAGCGCATTGCATCGGCATCAAGCGATAATACGATTTGCGTGTGGGATTCCGCAACAGGAGAGGCCGTCGCGGGCCCGTTTACTGGACACACCGATTACGTCACCTCTGTTGCATTTTCCCCGGATGGCCATCATGTCGCATCGGCCTCATTTGATAACACGATTCTTGTGTGGGATGTCACAACAGGAGAGGTCATAGCAGGCCCATTTATTGGACACACGTGGTTGGCCCTTTCTGTTGCATTCTCGCCGGATGGACAGTGCATTGCATCTACCTCAGCCATTAATCCCTATATTTGCGTGTGGGATACTGCAACAGGAGAGGTTGTAGCAGGCTCATTTATTGGACACATGGCAACGGTCTACTCTGTTTCATTCTCCCCGGATGGGCATCGCATCGCATCGGCCTCGGGCGATCACACGATTCGCGTGTGGGATGCCATAACAGGAGATGTCGTAGTAGGCCCATTTACAGGACACACCCTTCCGGTCTACTCTGTTACATTCTCACCCGACGGGCAGCGCGTTGCATCTGCCTCAGGCGATCACACAATTTGTGTGTGGGATGCTGCAATAGGAAAGGTTGTAGCAGGCCCATTTACTGGACACACGGAATCGGTCCACTCTGTTGTGTTCTCCCCAGATGGGCATCGCATCGCATCGGCCTCGGACGATCATACGATTCGCGTGTGGGATGCCGTAATGGGAGAGCTTGTAGCAGGCCCATTTACTGGACACACCGATTGGGTCAGATCGGTTGCATTCTCACCAGACGGGCAGCACATTGTCTCTGCCTCAAGTGATGGAGTGATTCGTATGGAGAATGTCACAGCAGAAGATATTCAGAACACCCATTTTACGAGCCAATCCATAATTAGTAGCGATGGTTGGATATGTGGGAAAGAAGGGGAACTTTTATTATGGGTTCCTGCTCTTCACAGGGGGCGTCTCCATAGACCTGGCACTGTCTGGGCTACAGGGGGAACCGGACCTGGGACGCGGCTTGACTTTTCCAAGTTTATGCACGGATCAGATTGGGCTAATGTACATGATCACAATAGGGTCGTTCACAGTAGCCATTATTTAGCTCATTAATTTGACCATTCTCATGATTCCCATCAGGTATCCTTACATTTTTCTTCTATTCTCATCAATGGAGGCAATAAAGAGATGAGAACAGAAGAAAAAAGTATAAAAAACTGATGGGAATCATGAGAATGGCCAAATTAATGAGCTAAATAATGGCTACTGTGAAACGCCCTAATGTATCTTAATAGAATCAAATCGTATGCTATGTTTTGCCTTTCGAATCCTCAAATCATCTGCACATTTCGCCGCTGCTGGTTTTCTCAGATGGCAAGTAGTGGAACATTTGTCATGCGACTTTTTTTCTGATTCTTTTGGTGTCTTCAAGTTGCGGGGCCACATCTACTACTACTGGTTCTCTCCTTTGATTCTGTATGACAAAAATCTTTGATAGGGCCTCTTGGACACATGCAAGTGCTCTTCCATGGCGTGCCGTTCGATGCACAAGTCTCACAATAGTTTCGTCTCAATCGTCTGGGATCATGCAAAGCCTTGATGCGGTACTAACCTGAAGCACCACCACATAGTAAGATTGTTTTACATTGAAATCTGTTGACCGCCTGACGGTTGTGTGCAAGATGAAAAGAAGACAGCGGAGAGAGCAAATGCAGGCAAAAACAAGTGGAAAGGGAGAGCACGCGTGCACGGGCAAAACGGGAGATAAATGCGGATGGATCAAGACGAGACTATTTTGTCTCGTCTTGCCTTTATTATGTGTCAGGTGTACTAAACTATTGTACTAATTTAGTGTGTGGTTTATGGACTAACAAGTGGGTCTCAGGCTCAATTTCGGCCTCGAGAAATGGCCGCTCAATGTAGGCGTGGGTGCAGGACTAATTCCTCTGCACGGGACACTTTCTAACTAAATAAAGGGTGGTCGGGGAGAAGATGAAGTGGTATAGTATTGCATTGGCTGTGGGCAATCGCCCCCAATGGGGAGCGATCATTATCCAAACTGGCGGGGCCTCAGGGAGCCTTGGACGCTGGCTGCCCATCCTTGGCATCCCTAACGCTGGGCACCGTTCTCGGCTGCCAGCCTTGTTCCCGCATCCTCGTCATCCCACATTAGACGGATTTCATAGTAGGAGGGTGGTAACCTCAACGCATCCTTTGCCGACTCGGATTGACAAACTTTGAACAATTATGAAGGCAATGCAGAAGTTGTCAACATATTGAGCGTGAAGTTCTATACTATAAAGGTTTGTATATTCAAGTTGGTGTCAGAAGGAGTCACCGCGGCCTGGCCCATGACTTGGCAAAGATAGAGCTCCATTCAAAGCGGGGGGTTTGATTCAAGTCGACAGGTGCATCTCTATAAAACGGAGTATTAACGAGCTATTACTAGTATCCCGACAATTCACTTGCTGATTCGAAAGCCTGGAAGATGTAACGGGAAAGAGAATTTGATACTACCGCGCCGCAAACGGGCTACGCGTATTCAGTTAAGGTGGCTAGTACAGGAAGTCCTCATCCAGAAACGGGCTTAGTGAAGCGACAGATGACCGCCGCGATTGCCCTGAAAGAACGGCCTCTTCGAATGCTTGACCCTCTGCACATTGCATGCGTACTCGATCACCGTCGTCAAGGGTATAACCTTCTGCTTTGAAATAGCGCAAGGTGCTCATAAGAGCTATCGGCTCATCGACAGTGATGTGCCAGTGGTCCGATCCATCATCGCCTAGTACGAAACGACCCAACCCGACTTCTACAAGCTCCCAACGTTCTGAGAACCACACGGGATACACCCCTTGGGTAATAAAATTCTGAATTGAACTTAAGAGCTCTTTTAGCCATTCTTTCTCCGATGGCGATCAGCTAAGGCGACAACTTGACACTCCATTACTCGGAATAGACCCACCTTGTTTGAGGTTCTCCCATGGGAAACTTTGGACACTGGGCCGTTGAGTGTCAGGCTCCGTCGCTAAAAGCGCGCGGTCACCATCAACCGGAGTAAACGTGGTAAGTTCATGGACAAAGGCGTCAAGTAACTTGTGCGGGGATCTAGGACAAGTCGTGTTCCAAGCACCACCGATGAGGTCCTCCAGAAACCTGACTGTGAATTGATAGCTGCGTTCATGGATTAGTTTTGACTTCCATTACAGCAACCATCACTTACCGGCCACGCAACCACTCAAACATTCTCCAAAGAAGGGCAGCGCCAGATTCCGAATGAAGAAAGGTCGGTGGTAGATAACGAGTTATGTACGACTTTTGCCTCTCCTGATTGGCAAAGTCACCGGTCATGTGCACCACATCCCACGTAACCAGATCTTTTCCAACACCTGAGGTCAAGACGGTTTTGAGAAGATAAAGGGAGAATCCAGTGCCGGATACGATCATCTTTACAGTTGGAGCTGTGCGTGCGGTCCAAGCGCGGACTATTGGATAGAGGACAGGCAGAGGGGTTGCACCACTTGCATCCGCAAAAGCACCCATATGCCTATAGCCAGCAACCTGTGCTTCATCTAGGACATAGAAGAATGTGTCGCGTTTGGGATCGAAAGCTGGACCCAAGATTGCCGACGGTGAGAACTCGTCCAGCATTTGTTCAAGGACTCTCGTGGATGCCCCCGCCAAACATTCTCTTAAGGCGAAGAACGGGTCATTGCCAATGGCAAAGACGGGAAGTAACTGGAATAATAGCCAGTCGCGCTTGATAGTGTCCGGCAGCTTCCCACTATCTTTATCCCTGGCTACCTCGATAAATGTGCGGAACATAACCGAACGCGCCAGCAATACTTGATATACATAGTAGAAAGCGATTTCCCCGTTGCTGTCGTATGTGTCATCAGTATAGAAGGATCTCATGTCAGATCTCATCCTGTGGATCACGAATTGGAGATCGATCGCTCCTATTCCATTGGTATCCTGTGCGGCGACGAAATAGAAACCCCAATTTCGGCAGAGCCCCTCGAATAGAAGTCGGGTTTTTCCAGCACCAGAGGTGTTACATAGAATACTGGAATGAAATCAAGTCAGTTGTAAAACATGAAGCTGTCCAAATGGATCTTACCGGTGATCTCCACCCCGGAACAGGTGACCAATAAAAGGATTCGAGTCATTGCCAATGTCATGCAAAAGGAGATTGGGTTTGTTGTTGCTGATACAGGGAATTTCCAGGTGACGGTAAAATTCCTTAGTTTCCTCATCAACTGTCGTTGGCGGTTCCCATACGGGAAGTCGAGGCTTGCTAACGTAGTCCTTTATCTTTGGACGCAGTTTTGTGAGAAAGTCGCCGATTGATGCTCGTACGGTAGCGAGATCCGCTGGGCGGGTATACGGCGGTCTGTATGACGAATCGCCAAATGAATGGGGTGGTCGCGGGAACTCTGGTGAAGTGAGAGAAAACAGGTACGTCAACAAGGAACATCCCAGAAGAGTTGCCAGCACTCACTTGTAGTCGGTGGCTGCACAATGATGTGGACGTGGTCGTGAGCTGGTGGATCCTGGAAGACATTCGACAGCCTGAGGTCGTCCAGGGGTTGCAGCTTCTCGGCACCTGCGATATCCTTCGGGTCTTGGATGTGCTCCAATTTCTCGTCGATATCTGCAAGAGGGATGGAGACCTTGTAGAGCTCGATAGTGTGGGCATCAGTCTGACGGAATGTCCCCGAACAGTCTTTTTTGATCGCTTTCTTCAGCTCGTCAACGGTTGCCTCGTGCGATAATTTGACCAGAAACACATTCAGCCTCGGAGAATTTTTGCCAGGGACCCAACACCAAAGGGAAATTTGGGGGCCAGACATAGATTTGAACTTTGGATCAACAGCTGTAGGGAGCAGAGCAGAGACTGAGAACGAGGAGAGACTGAGAGCTACAATATGTCTAAACAGCGTAAGTCCGATGACATCACCTCGATGGATCTGTGATCCCAAGGTTAGCGTTCAATTGGTCATCCGGTCATGTACTAACTACTGGGAAACATATAATACTCTTGCGTGGACATCGAGACTCCTGGAGGGTTATCTGCATCCTCGGGCTAAATACT